>JAOEHY010028260.1:0-26577 GCA_025447955.1 Psilopsiagon aurifrons
AAGGAGTAACGTGTTCAAACTTAAACAGGGGAAGTTTAGATTGGATATGAGGAAGAAGTTCTTTACTGTAAGGGTGGCGAGGCACTGGAATGGGTTACCCAGGGAAGTTGTGAATGCTCCATCCCTGATGGTTTTCAAGGCCAGGTTGGACAGAGCCTTGGGCAGGGTGATTTAGTGTGAGGTGTCCCTGTCCATGGCAGGAGGGGTGTAACTAGATGATCTTAAGGTCCTTTCCAGCCCTTACTCTTCTATGATTCTATGATTTTGCCAGACATGGAGTCCAAAGTCTGCTAACATGAAGTCCAGAGTAGTGAGCTTTTTGAGCACCCTTATCGCTCCCATAGGGAACCCAAATTTGAAGAGAGCCTTAGGTGATATGGTTTAGTGGGAGTTGTCCCTGCCCATGGCAGGGGGGTTGGAATTAGATGATCTGAAGTTCCTTTCCAATCCTCAGTATTCTATGATCCTACGATTCTATGATTCTATTCCACCATTTCATGGTCACTGAAGCTGCCCTTCAGCTTCACATTCCCCACCTGTGCATAGCTCCTTTTCCGGTTGGTTCCTGTATTCCTTGGAAAAAGAAGTTATTATCAGTGCATTCCAGGAGCCACCTCTATTGCTTGTGTCCTGCTGTGTTGCCCTTCTGACAGCTCACAGGAAGGCTGAAGTCTCCCATGAGGATCAGGATTTGTGAATATGAGATTGCTCCTATCTGTCTATAGAGTGCCTTATCTGCTTGGTCTTCCTCATCAGGAAGCCTATAGCAGATCCCCACAGTAATGTGCCCAGTCGCTCCCCTCTCTTTAATCCTGACCGGATAATATCTGTCCTCTGACAGAGGTATTTAATAATTTACCATTGCAACTCCTGACCATTTGAAGAAAATGTAAGATGTTCCACTTTCTAATTTCAATTAAAATCAAATTAAGCTGTTGCTGGCAATTTTGAGATCCCAGTAGTGAAGGTGTGAACCTCCACTTTAATGAGTATAAATATGTGTGTATAAACCAGAAACTGATAAATTTGGGGTTTTATGGACTTGCTCCAAACGAATATTTTGAAAGAGCTAGATAATATAACAGAGACTTTACAAATGTCTAGACAGGAAATTAATTGTTAAAAAAGTGGACTCAAAATGCAATAAAGACAGTTTTCAGGACTGAGAAGGTGTTATTTCTTTGTGCCTTTTTTATTTTTTTTTTTTCTTTTTACATAAATTTAAAGTGCTCATTATGTTTACTGAAATCAAAATTTAAGATTAGAATTTCATTTTGATATAAATAATATGCAAATAATACTGGAATAGTGTTATTACATTCTCTACTGACCTTGATTCTGCTGGGCAAAAGACATCATTGCCATTTCAACTTACCAGGAAGTAGGTACTGGAATGTTATTTCCATTTCTGCTGAGTAATTCAAATCTGTTCTTCTGCCCTATTTTGTCAAGGGGAAAGTAAAAGTATCATACTAGGTTTTAGCTAGTCACACCATCCCCGGTTTGTATCTGTCACTGCAGAGTCTCAGTCTAAACAGTGTTCAGTTCTTGAGAACCTGAATATCTGAACATTTCTTAAGTTAGAACATAAAGGATGATAGAAGTGTATTTTGGCAGGAAAGCTGAGAAAATATATATATATGTTTAGCTGAGAAAAAAATAATTATATGCACACAAAGAGATACAGTCTCAGCTAAAAGAAAAAATGAAAGCAGGAAATAAAAAAGACCTGAAAAATGTTTCAGAAGGAAGCACACTAAATGTTGTCCCTCAGTGGTAGCACATTTTAATGTCTTCGGTATACATTAACTGCCAGGGGTACTACCAGTCAGTGTTTTAGTGATCTTCTGCTTCATCTGAGCATATGCTCTGCTTTCCCAGATCAGTTCATAGGATTAATTGCATAAGAAATGATATAATGTCACACTGACAAAATGATATTTGATATTTTCTTTCACTGTATGTTTGGAATGGAGAAGAGAACAAAAAAATAAAATCCTTTTTTATTTTTTTTTAAGTTAGAAATAAACAGCCATTAACAATATTGAAAAATATTTCAGAACTTAACATCAAAAGAGTGGAAGGTTGCAGGTTGAATTTCGGAATTTCTGTATTCTCATAATCCTCCTAATTCTCCAGATCTGTTAAGAAATCTTATAATGAAGCAGAATAGGATCAAATACATAAGTTCTGCATCTCTAAGTAGGACATTACAAAATTGCTTCTGCTGCTCAGTGTGGAATGCTCAGGTGTAGGACAAGTTGTATAATGGGTCATTTCTTCATTTTTTTCCTCTCTTCCTCAGCAGAGCCCCAGTTCTTGTGAATGTTTGAAATATATGGCAGAGAACAGAGTTCAGTTTGAGAGGGTGGTTTTGGTGTGCTGTTCAGGATTTATCTTTCTTTCACAACTGTGAAGAGGTTCTTGATAATTGTGCCTAATTATCATCCTGCATCCTAGCCCTACGCAGATTCCTGCTTATTTTAGACTTTTTTTTTTTTTTTTTTTTTTTTTTTTTAATTTTCAGGCATCTTGTAAATGGTAATCAAATAATATATGCCAGAACATCCAGGTCAAGATTAAAAATAAAAGTATGGAGTTTTGTGTTTTTTCCCTCTGATATAGCATGAAGTCTTTCAGTAAATATTTATTTCTCATCTGTTATCTTTAGCTTTACCTGATGATTTTTGTGCCTTCTCCTTCATTGGAATTGAGGTTGAAGTAGTACAATTGTCCTAGTCCATCTACTTTTCAATAGGGTTATGCTGGATTACAAAACACCTGAACTGATCCCATTTAATTTTGTTACATATATTGAAGTTGAAATATTGTTACTCATTTTAAGAAATTATGTTTTCCCTCTTCAGATTTGAGCAATTATACTGTGGACAACTATTGCATTTTGATTTCTATAGCAGCATTTTTCTCCCTGGGGCAATAATGCTTAACTCAGCCTTATACAAAGAGCTCAACGTAAATTTAGATTTTATCCCAGTGGCTGTGCGAAATCTGCCAGTGCAGAGATGTGATTACAGCTCAGTGGTTTGCTTTATCTTGTTATTCAATGCTGCAGAGCAGGCGGGGCGCACAATGTGAGGAATGAATCAGCTGCTGCTTTTTGCTGACTTGGTTGAGGATAGCAGTTCCTAGTAAAATCCTTCTGCAAGGTTTTGGTCATAATTTGCCAAAGGCTAGGAGGTTAAGAACATAGAGGGTTAAAAAGCAGTGTAGATGCCCTCTGTATTTACCTGTGTTGATTGTATACTTTAGTAGATTTATGACTGCTCTTAAATGGAATAGCTTAATCTACTGAAACCATTCAGAGCTCCTCCTGTAATGAGCTGATGTGAAGGGCATAAAGTGGCTTGATGAAGGGCTATATCTGTGTTTACAAATAACTTAATCCTGAAGAGTCATGCCTTCTGAAATTCCAGCGTCTCTACTCCTGATACTGTGTCTGTATTAACCATAGCGGTCAAACTGGCAGTGGCTTCGAATGCTTCTGGGCTTTTGGAAAGCATTCTAAGGTGCACATAGATAATGAAGAGTTTGTAATATCTCTAAAAGGTACAGGACTTGTGGAAGAAAAAGGCCTCTGAACAGTAACAAATATCTGAAACAGACTCTATGTTTCTTAGTCTTTCATTATGCTCTGCATACTGTTTGTTTTTTGCATGAGGATACATGGCATGTTCTACCAAAAGTCAGTTAGCAAACCACATCATCTGCAAGTTGGCAGATCCCAACCTGTTTGCACTACTGTTTTTTATTTTGGCTCGTACATTGTTGCTGGCATCCAAACTAGTGGTGGGAGTTCAAAACAGCTACTAAAAAGCATATTTATTTTAATGTGCTTAATTTACATTGTGCCATAGTTAGAGTTGGTGAGCAACCTCTCTGGCAATTCAAAACCCTGTGCTTATCTGGAAATCATTGTAGAAATGTTCCCATTAAAGACAGAAGATTTTTTCCACCACTTTCTACATAAGACTCACTGTTGTCTTAGTTACGGCCTTTGTGACTTGGTACATTGGTATCCCCTTGCTCATATCATGTGGTTGAGACTGCAGGGCTCACAGTATTAAAAAAATGCCAGGGGCCCTCACCTTCACCTTTCTCTAACAAAATCCTGTGATGGAAACATACCAGCTTTGTCAAAGATGCTAGGCACCAGTGGCTGCCCCACATATCAGCGGCTGCTCTGCCCCATCACTTTCACCTCTTGATAGATCCAGTCCTTCCTTGTGTTCACACTCTGCATTAGGGTTTGTTTTTCCAATGTATTGAAGGTTGTCCTGTTTACTCTGACTCAGAGTCAAACCATCAGCTTTGTCCGTGTAAAAGAGATTGTTTATCACTTGAAAAAAACTCTATTTCTGTGGTGGTCAGTGTTTAGGACTCTGGCATAGCAAATCTTAGTTTTGCTCTACTCACACAGGTTGCCAAAATAGTCTATTCATTTGCTGTTCTACAAGTACACATTTCTTAGGAGTTTATTAAATAAATGTAAACCAAAAGAATTAAATTTTATTTCAATGTAGTCTTTTCCATTTAGAAAAAAAAAAAAAAATCTGTGAAAACTCCAGCTGCCTGAAAAAGAGGGCAATCTTCCAAAAGTGCAAAAAGAATATTTATCAAAACCATTTTGTAAAGGAGGGAAATGACTTCTCATATGTTAAGTAAGAGCTAGAGGGTAACTTCTCTGTTACTGTTTTTAATGATAGTCAAAGTCAGCAAGAGTTTATGATGAGAGGATGAAATATTAAAATGTAAATTATTTGTCCCCAAACATATCACATCTTCCTGGGGGATAATTATAGTTAGAGATGGCTGCTGAATGAATATGATAAAATAATTTTAATGAAAGGGCACCTTTCATTTAGTCAGTTGGTTTCTGGTATGAATTTTTACTCTTCTGGCAAGTAAGACCTTCAGCATGAGATTTGGCTGGTTCTGACTGCTAAACTATTAAACAGTCCTGTGACAGTATACTGAAAAATTGACTTATCCTTGGCTAGGTCAGAACAGAGCAGAATCCTGATCAGAATCAGGATTTTGGAATTTTGGGGTGTTTTCTGGCCTTAGTGTCTCATCTGAGCAGGAAAAACTAATTTTCTTGCCCAGACCACCTACATATTATTTTTCTTAAATCAAGTTCCATGGATAGCTCTGTAGCTTTGATCTTTGGCTGTGTTGTCATCATACATCCACCATGTCAATACCATAAGGTGAATGAAGAATGTTCATTTGTGATTTAAAAAAATGCAAAAAAATTGTGTTCCACTTTAAAGAAAAGTCTAAAACTTGATGCATTTGTCTATGCATCTTTTAGTACACCCTGAAGAACAGCCAGCCTAAAGGCCTGTGAGCTTCCCATTTTTTTAAACTCTCTGCTGCCAGTCTCCCAGGCTAGTTGCTGTGGGGTCAGGCTTCTATGATTTCCAGTAGAATCTGTTAAATTGGAACAATCTCAGCAAACACTTTTATTTCTGAAAACTAAGTTACTGCAAAAAAAGTGGTCAGAACTGATCTTTATTTCTGAAGGTGGTGGATTTGTAAAGACAGATTCTGCATGTTTTATTTGCTCTCCACTTCATTATATACATCAATGTGTACGCTTTAATTGGACACACATAAGAACACCCAAATACAGCAACAGCAAGCACAAGTACAGTCTGGGTGGAGAATGGATTGTGGGCAGCCCTGTGGAGAAGGGCTTGGGGGTGTTGGTTGATGAGATGCTCAACATGAGCCAGCAGTGAGTGCTTGCAGCCCAGAAAGCCAACCTTATCCTGGGCTACATCAATCAGCAGACCCAGGGAGGTGATTCTACCCCTCTACTCTGCTCCCATGAGACCCCACCTGCAGTATTGCATTCAGCTCTCACATTCCCAGCATTAGAGTCACATGGACTTATTGGAGTGAGTCCAGAGGAGGCCACAAAGATGCTCCAAAGGTTGGAGCACTTCTCTTATGAAGAACAGGCTGAGAGAGTTGGGCTTGCTCAGACTAGAGCAGAGCAGGCTCTGGGAAGATCTTAGAGCAGCTTCTAGTACCTGAAGGAGGCCTACCTAATTGGGGCAGGTAGTCATAGGATAAGAGGCAGTGGCTTTAAGCTGTCAGAGGGAAGATTTAGATTAGATATTAGGAAAAAATCCTTCGATAGGAGGGTGCTGAGACTCTGGAACAGGTTGCCCACAGTAGTTGTGGCTGCTGCATCCTTGGAAGCGCTCAAGGCCAGGTTGGAAACTGGTCCAGTGGAAGGTGTCCCCACTCACAGCAGGGGATTTGAAATCAGATGATCTTTAATGTCTCTTCCAACCCAAACCATTCCATGATTCCATCATTTTAAAAACCCAAGTGCCTTATGATGATCCCCAAGCAGCACCTGATAACATCTGTTAGAGAAGCACATGATGGAATGTGTATGGATGGAATGAGAGAGAGAACATTTGTTTGATCATTTCAGTTTGTTGGATTTCTTACCAGTTTTACATGGAAAATGAGCCCTGTTGACAGATTTTCTTATATTTGGTTATCAGAGACCTGGGATGAGAAGTAGAGCAAACGTGTTCATCAGAATAGTCAATAGAAAGTATTTTACAAGAGCATTGAAGAATTACCTACAGACAGCTTTGGAGGAAAAAGATTCAAACTCTTTTCCCCAGGAATGTTTATTTATCATCTGCTGGTAGCTTGACATAAAACAACTGCACTGAACAAGAAAACTTTGTTTTAGAGGACCCATTCTATTCTGTGCACCTTACATAGCTGCTGATTTCTATCTGTAGACTGCTATCTGTCGTGGTAGTCTACAAATGGCAAAAAGTTACAAGAAATTCAAAGTAAAGAAAAATATATCTATAAACTTTTAATTATGGTTTATTCAATGTCTTGCCATAAAAAGGCAGCCTTGCAAGTGTAGGTCACATGAGTTATAAATAATACTTATGATTTCAATTTATTCAAACTACTCTTAAATAATACTGATTAAAAGTAGATGATAGGGATAAATATTATAAATAAGATATATAATATATAATATGTAAAATATATATAATATTATATATTGTATATATTATATATATATCTTCTTTTTATTTGTTTCTCATTGTGTAAATTAGACATTTGGCTCGTAATGGATGGGAATCTAGCTGAGAGTTGATTCCCTCTCTTGACTGAAAGACATGTTTTTTTAAGGGTATGAAAGCAGGAACCTCCTGTGGCTGAATCTGAAGCCTCACCTATGGGTGGACACACCAAGTAGGAATTTTCCCAATTACCTGAGACTGCCCGCATTGGCTGCAATGGGGCTTTGCAGGTTGAAGCGTGGGCCTGGAAGATGATTCAGTGGTATTTGGTGATGTATTTCTTCTTAATCTCTCTTCTCTCTGTGCAGTAATGATTTGATGCATTGCTAATTTTCCCCTGTACTTTTGTTACATATATATCTCTCTGATTTGCTTTATTGTACTTCTTTACTGTATATGTAGAGAGATATATACCTGATTTGTGGTAGTGTGCATGCTTGCTTTAGTGTACTTATTCCCTTCAGTGTGCTTGTTTAGTAAAGTGTGCATGTTATATAGCTAGCATATGGTCATTTTGTTGTGTACCCTGCCTGTCAGAAGAACAATTTGGTGTAGTCAGCAGGATACAAAATGGCATTTTTTAAACATAAAGAAAGCAGTTGCTAAGACAGATGTACAGCTAGATATTCCCAGTTGGAAGTAATTACCTTGTTGTATTTCGGCTTCTGAGCGGTCATGTCATGGTTTGTGAGAAAACTGGGACTCCTATTTTAAGGAGTCAGAACCCTTTGAAGTAGAAAATGTTTACAAAAAGTTTCAGTAGGAAAAGGGGAGGAATTGATTGCTCTGTGGAGGAGAGGGTGGATTCTGCTGACTGCATACCAACAGTAGTGACAGCAGAGGAAGCAAGTATATGGAATGCAGGGAAAAATGTTATGTTGCAGTGCCCAAATCGACTGTTAATTGATAAATTGGACACTTATCAAACAGTAGCAGAAAAAGCAGCTGCTTGAGTAGACCCATATAAATATTGATAGTGAAGGGGTTGAATATACCGGAAAAAAGTGCATGCAGTAATCACAGATGCAGGAATTAATTTGGGCCCTGAGAAATGGAATTGGAATGTGTGGGATTCAGCTGACTTAGATAGTAGTTGAAAGGGTGAAGTGTTAACTGGCATGATTTAAGGGCTTCAGGAATTAGATTCGATTCAGAAGACAGTAAAAGATTTGTAATGTTAAACTCTGACTTATTTCTTCAGGATGCCTTCTGAGGCACTAGTGGGGAAACTAATTTAATCAGGCTGTAACAAAACCATATCCCATGGAAGGGGAATGGCCCGATGCACTTTGACCTTGATATACTTTATAGGACTGGCGTATAAAGGAGGAAGGAATGAAGACTGCTGCTATGCTGCAGACTGCACTATCAGTTTAAATTCGAACTACTAAGACTGCACCGCATGCATATAAAAGTATTATGATGACTTTATTGAGAAATGAAACAGGACTTCCCAATAGGAGAAGTCATAGAAAAGATCCAGCAGTTACGAGATTTGGGGAATAGGGCTGCAAACAAAACATGAGAGGCGATTAACAGGAGGGGTGAGGTGAAAGGGTCGACACTCTCAGAAAGATATGTTTGCTGCCTTGTTGGAAGATGGAATGGCCTGAGATAAGATTGACGGGATCCCCCCAGATGAAATGTGGAGACTGTACAAGCAATGTGGGTTGCACAAATCTGTGAAAAGAGTAAAGAATTCAAGCTCAAACAAAGGTGATGACATGACAGATGAAGCAATTTGACCTTCTGCACCCCCTCTTGAGCCTTAATGGAACAGTACTTACCAATGAGGGCTCCCACTGGTGAGTCACTGGTTCCAAGGGACAAAAAGAGGATAGGATCAGTATGCCGATCTTTATCCGTGGAGAGATACTAAGATGTTTGAACAACTGAAAAGAATTAAAACTGGAATGAAATGAAGGTGAAGCTCCAGCACAAGAATGGAAGAGGAAAGACCATTGTCCTCATATGGAGCTTCAGATTTATTGGAAAAATATATCTTGTCAATGGGTTAAGGTCCTCACCGGTACTGGAGCAGCGGTCTCTTTAATTTATGGTAATCCTAAAAAATGTAAAGGGGAAAAGGTTTCAATTACAGGTGGTAAACAAATTGAAGCTGTATAAACAAAAGCCGAGATGAAAATTGGCACTCTGCCAAAACAAACTTATTCAGTGATGATTGCTCCCATCCCTGAATATATAATTGGAATTGAGATGAGCAGCCCAGGACAGTACAATTAAAACACTGGGATTGATTATATTATGGTATCCCTTTGCAAATTCAGACCAACAATGGTTCACTCTTTAAAAAACAGAAAGTACAATAATTTGCAGACACTAAGAACCTACAATGGACATTTCATATGCCATATTAACCAGAAACCACTGGATTAATTGATGGATGAATGGCTTGCTTAAGGAACAGTTAAAGAAAATTACACATGTGGAGATACCATTTATCTGAAATGCTGCAGGTATTGAACAATAGAGCTATGGGGTGAATGGAAACCTCTAATGAGATGACTACCTCTGACTTGCAAATAAAACCATTTACAGTAGCAGAGACCCTCACATAGAGGAAATAAAAGAAGGAGCTTTAGCACCTTATCAAGCAACTCCAGATGATGCAGGATTAGATTTTTATGTTTTACAAATGCATAGCTTGAATATCTAAGGTATTTGTGTCATTTATACTGGTATTGGATTATATATTCAATCAGGTTATCTTGGTTTGGGAAGCCCGAGGTCCACTTTACCAATCAAAGGCATTCAAATACTTGGGCATAATTAATTCAGATTATCAAGGGGAGATTAAGGTGATTTTATTGAATAGGGAAGATCAGGATTTTTTGATCAAGCCACGAGACCGTGTTGCCCAAAAGTTGATTTTCCCTGTGTTGAAAACACAAGTGAGTAAGGGGGAAGTCCCATAAGTAACTATGGCTTGAGGGAACTGTGAATTTGGATCGACTAGCCAATTGGAGCTGAAGTTTAGGTCCAAACACCCAAGGCCCACCCAAGCCAGCTGAAATTATGCCACTGGAAAAGACAACATGGTATTAGTGATTAAATCTGGATGAGAAAAATGGGAATATGTCCCTGCTAATAAATGCTATTTGAGAGAATGATGTTATTATTGTTTAGTTTTCTGATTTACAGAAACTACAGATCCTTGCCATCCTCATATCTTATGGTCCCTTTGGGCAATGTCATTATCTCAGGAAGCTATCTGAAAAGGATTGACAAGTTGCTTGAGTGCTGGAAATGGAAGAGCAGCACCAAACCATGCAGACAAGATCATTCCACCTGTGCCTTGCCTTCCTACCTAATTCAACATTTTCCCCAGGAGTATATCTGTGGAAAACCAGTTTGTTCAGAAGATGCTATGGATGATTGTACAATATCAAAAGGATTAAGATGGAGTAGCTATATATAATGCTAGCACTGTTGCTACTAAATGTTGTAACTTTTATAGCGCTTATAATCATTGTGCTAGTAGTATTGAAAATGTATAGAACCTGAGTTTCAGTAGTGGGAATAAAACTCTAGAAGTCCTCAGTGTGCATAATAGTTATTTTATTAACAGTATGGAATTGCTGTCTATGGTACTGATCATGAGACATTGTGTGTCTTGTGTCTGTCATGATCAGAAATCAAAGGACTGGATATAGTGGATGGGAAACTAGCTGAGAGTTGATTCCCTCTCTTGACTGAGAGACATAACAAAATATGCTTTTCATCACAGCGTATTCGGTAGACATATGTATGTTTATGTTCATGGTGACTGTTTGTCAGAAAAAGGCATGAAATAATAGGGGTGTAGCTGTTCTATGACCTTCACACATGTTCGGGTGCCTGGCCAATGCTCTTGTCATGGACAACAGTGAGATTACAAGAAACTGCATGGCTCCATGGGCAAGCAGTTACAGATCTGGCATAAAGCCACTTGTTTTTCTAAGGGTATGAAAGCAGGAACCTCCTGTGGCTGAATCTGAAGCCTCACCTATGGGTGGACACACCAAGTAGGAATTTTCCCAATTACCTGAGACTGCCCGCATTGGCTGCAATGGGGCTTTGCAGGTTGAAGCATGGGCCTGGAAGATGATTCAGTGATATTTGATGATGTATTTCTTCTTAATCTCTCTTCTCTCTGTGCAGTAATGATTTGATGCATTGCTATTTTTCCCCTGTACTTTTGTTACATATATATCTCTCTGATTTGCTTTATTGTACTTCTCTACTGTATATGTAGAGAGATATATACCTGATTTGTGGTAGTGTGCATGCTTGCTTTAGTGTACTTATTCCCTTCAGGGTGCTTGTTTAGTAAAGTGTGCATGTTATATAGCTAGCATATGGTCATTTTGTTGTGTACCCTGCCTGTCAGCAGAACATGGCTCAATTTCCTTTTGTCTGTATTACAAGACGGGAAAAATATTTTGGAACTCTAAGAGACTTCAGTAAAAAAAAAAAAAAACTGCATCATTTTAGTTTGTGTGGAATGACAAGATGTTTAAATGAATAACCTACACACATTATGTTTAATTTTCAGATTTCACTTGTTTTAATTACAGGCACATGTTTGTGATTGTGGAAGTAGATACGCACTGTACTGTTAATGCATGGGGTGCATTAAAGCATCTTTATCTAATTTGTTTTTGTTATCTTGACAGAAAAATGCAATTGTCAACAAATGAAATGTTTCCAGGTTACATTCTTTAATATTCCCACAATTTTTGTATGTGAACACTGAAGAAACAATGTTTTTAAGTTCTGAATATGAAAATAAGTGCAGAAGCCAAAGCTTTAATAAAACAGTTGTTTCTGAAATGACACCTAGAATAGACAGAACAATAAAATTGGCTTTTACACATTCAGCTAAAGAGAATTGTGTGCCCAGGCCAAGCATACGGTGAATAATACATTTCTGTGAAGGGAAGCTTGCGTTGTGCTTCACTGGTAAGCAGGTAAACCAGAAATCGTTTCAGCTCCCAAGAGTAAAAATCCCATGCCTTAAATACAATAAAATAGTAAACCACATCAATAAATAAAAGGAAATGGGTTGAAGGCCTGAAATAAATGTTTTATCCAGTCACACTGTTTATGAAAGCTGGCATTTTTTAATACATGCTGACAATTGAAAGTTGGAATTACTTCTTTCCTGCTGCTGAATTGTGGTTCTCTGCCTTCAGAGAACCTGGAGTAACCGGGCTGTGAGAGCTGGGGGTTCTGTTCAAGCTGCGCTCTGCTCACTGGTGTTGACAGGTACAAAGTGGCAGACAGAAGATGATGTGCCATGTAACTCTTTTTGCAGAGTAAATAGGATTCTTATGTTTATAAACACAACTCCTGCAGCACTGCCTATGAGATTCTCAGAGGAGGCAGAGGAAAAAAAGGTACCTGCAAAATGCCATTCATACCTCCAATGATAGCTGCAGCACTGGGAGCATCTTTGCCATTGCTACAGTACTGCAGGGCTGTGGTTTTTATTTCCAGTTTAAGTTACACTATATTGTCATATTACAGGGACTAGAGTTTCAGAAGCTTTAGCTATTTTTTTAAACAACATGGCTTTCTTGGCTTACTTCAGAATCAGAAAAAGTAAGCTTGAAAATATTTTAATAAGGCAATTAGATGCAGACAAAGATTAGATCTCATGGCACAATAGATTTTTGCTATATTATTCAGTATCCTTTTGATATTCCACTGTCACTAGACAAATGCCTGAATAGTAATGTGACAGGTCTATTCAGGAGACAACAATTGAAGATTCTTTAATTGTGCTCACTTGTACGCCACACAAACCTGCACTTACTTTTCTTGCCTATTTTGAAAATGTGGAAAGAAAATACTATTTAGATTCAGCAGTGCTTTTAGTGCTTTATCTGTGAAATCTGCATTTTGTATTTGTAAAATGAAAATATTGAGATAGTCAATCACTTAATTTTCCCTTACAGTGAAAGTCTTATAATATCCTGATTCAAAATGTCAATCTTAATATAGAAATGAATTTATTCTTATTAAAAAAGGCAAAAGAACTGAGCAAAATACAGACTGCAAAGGAGAGGATGGGATATTTTCAATATGTGGAGTCTATAACCTCATGTTTGCTTTCCCAATGTCTGCCTGAGAAATAAATCAAGAAAGACATAGGAGTGTATTTCCATGCCATAGTTTATTTTGTATGTGTCATTACGTAAGTAATAGCATTTTCATATTTTTCCTTGTTAAAATTATGTGTATAAAAGAGCTAATTATCATTATTCCCAGATTTTGGATGGAGGCTGGGGTAGATGTGTGATGGCTTGCAGGAGGCCACACTGTACATTGGCTGCAAATCAGAAATTAAAAATGGTGCTGCCTGGATTCTAGTTTATATTCCTATGAACATGGAGAAAGGTCACAGAGTATTCTGAGCAAAGGTGGAAGACTCCTGCCATAAGTTAACTTCTGACTTCATGAAGTCAAAATTATAATCAATGTTATGTATGAATCCCGAATCTGTGAAGCCATTCTGAACTCATTTCAGAACACCTGAGGGGTGTTTACCAAACAGGTAGCGTAGTGAAGATATTTTTAGTTTCAGTTATACAGACAAATAAATATAGTTGTAATAAATAAATATAAATGCATGTACGTGTATAAATACTACATTAGCACAAAAATAATAGAACTTTACTTGTTTACTCTTGTCTCATAGAGGAATAAACTCTTGACTGTAGGAGTCCATTGTATTTGAAAAATAACTTTATTTATTTACATGTTTAATGCAGTAATACCTTTCTGTTTCATTGCTCTTTTTCAGAATATAGATGCTTATGCTTATTTTTTGTTCAGAACAAGACTTAATTCAGTCTTTAAGAGTAATTTTTGGCCACTTGACATGGAAATTTTCAACAAAAGAAAGTCCTTCATTGGTCAAATATGATCAAGATGTCAAGAAAGGAAACAATAGACTTTACCCAGGTTTATCTTCAAGCTTTATCTGTGGGTTTAAGATTTTTAATTTTGTATTAGACACTAAAATTCCAAATATGCTGCAACTTCATGTTTTGCCAAAAGTACAGTTATTTTTCAGTAAAAGTATAATTCTAAAAATATATCATTTTAGCTCCACAAAATCTAATGAATAAATAAAGTCTTTATTGACTTTGGTCCAAATGGTAGAGCCATGTGATTAGTCAAATAAGCAAAAGTTGGCAGAAGGAGAGTGAATATTCAAAAGCCATCAATTTTTTTAAAATTTCAGGGTATTTGGCAGGATTCATATCAAGTCCAAAGCTAGCAGGACATAATTCCACATTTCTGTGTGTTTGGTGAGCTGTTCTCCAATGTGTTACATTCAATTTCCTGCTAGGATTTCAAACAATAGGTGTAGATTACAGAAACACTTAATAAGGACTTCCATCTTTTTATAATGGGATACACAGTCTTTCTTCATACTTTTTGCTTTCCTGTAACTGCTGCACTGCTATGCCATTGGAGTCACACTAGCTAAAGAAAGTCCTTGGAAGTTTATTGCTCATGTTGTGTGATGGTGTTGAATAAATTGAGAGGTGGAGGAACAGGAACTCTGACTGATCTCAGCCAATTCAGGAGTAGTATCATGAAACCGAGAGCTAGGAAGCAGACTGAAAAAGACAGAGTACTGTGAGCCTCTGGCACACTTCCTACATGAAGCCATGATAAAATTAGAAGCCTCTTCAAAAAATAACTATCTGTACTAATAAATGAAATAAATTTAACCTGTCAGGTACTGGAAGTGAATAAAAAGATGATCAAAACCTGCTGTTGTCTTCACATGAGTATCCCTTTTTACCCTTCTGTTCCACCACTGAATTTGCATTGATGGTTTACAGGCAGTACTGTAGGCTTGCCATAGATCTTTCATTTCCTGGTGTAGTGGGGAAAATAGTGCAGTAGGTGAAAATACAGAATATAATGCTGACCATGCGAATTTTCTTCGTGAGGTCTTGGAATTGGATCTATGAAAGCAAACTTATTTGCAAGGTGTAGCAGTGTTTACTAAAATGAACAATCCCATTGGCTTGACTTGACTGGAGTCATTAAGACTGTGAACATTAAACCTCTTACTATGGGTGGTGTGCAGGTCCACCTGAATTCAGTGAAACAAAATCTACAAAAAATGTTTTTTAACTTAAATTGTCGTGTTGTGTTACTGTTAGCATTATAATTAAAATGTCTAATTTCTTGCATACAATAAAAAAACAGTATAATTGAAGTTGCAGCATACAAAATTCTAGGCACATTGTTAATAGCTCTAATTGTTCCAAGCATTACACTGCCTGCTAAAATCTAGATGCAGATTGTTCAGTGTAAGAAGTTGAAAACAATTATTAGAATCATGGGTTAGTATAATACTTATAAAACAGATGAAATACCTTTTACAGGACCTGCAGTGACAGGAAAAAGGGGAATATTTTTAAACTGACAGAGGTAGATTGGACATAAGGAAGAGTATCCTGGGCTGCATCAAAAGGAGCGTGACCAGCAGGTTGAGGGAGGTGATCCTGTCCCTCTAGTCTGCTCCCGTGAGACCTCACTTGGAGCATTGTGTGCAGTTCTGGTGTCTTCAACTAAAAAGGACATGCAACTGTTGGAACAAGTCCAGAGGAGGGCAACGAGGATGATCATGGGACTGGAGCACCTCCTGTATGAAGATAGGATGAGAAAGTTGGGGCTGTTCAGCTCGGAGAAGAGAAGGCTGCATGGAGACCTCATAGCAGCCTTCCAGTATCTGAAGGGGGGCTATAGGGATGCTAGGGATGGACTCTTCATTAGGGACTGTAGTGACCGGACAAGGGGTAACAGGTTCAAACATACATAGGGGAAGTTTAGATTGGATATGAGGAAGAAGTTCTTTACTGTGAGGGTGGTGAGGCACTGGAATGGGTTGCCCAGGGAAGCTGTGAATGCTCCATCACTGGCAGAGTTCAAGGCCAGGTTGGACAGAGCTTTGGGTGACATGGTTTAGTGTGAGGTGTCCCTGTCCATGGCAGGAGGGGTGTAACTAGATGATCTTAAGGTCCTTTCCAACCCTAACTATTCTATGATTCTATGAAATTTCTTTATGATTAGGATAATGAGGCACTAGCACAGGTTGCCTAGGGAAACTGGCTGCCCCATCCCTGGCAGTGCTCAAGGCCAGAGTCAGGTTGAACAGGGCTTTGAGCAACCTGGTCTAGTGGAATGTGCCCCTGTTCATGGTAAGGGATTTGGAATAAGATGATCTCTAAGGTCCCGTCCAACACAAAACATTCTACAATTCTCTATATATTTGCTTTGCACATAATTACACATCATATGTGTATTTATTTATGCTCATGTATAATGTATCTATACATATATAGAAACAAGTGAATTGTGTGTATATACATAATTGAAAATGTAGGAATAAAATGCATAAAACATTATTTAATAAGAGCTGAACAAATTTTATGAGAGGACTAAAACCAAAATGACAGCTCTTACTCTGTTCCTTACCTGGGAAACAGAGCAGGTCTGCTCTGTGCTTGTGCAGAAGGGCAGCAAGAAAAGTGGATAACCTGCCACTGCAGCATGAAGTCATTCTTGGATTGACAGCCAACAGGGTCAAGCTGTTGTGAAAACACCCGCAAAGGAATTTTTCTTCTAACTTTGGTAGTTTTTCACCAAGGCACCTTGCCTTTGTACCTGACATAATCATTGGTGTGGATTTAAACATATTCACCTGACATTGTGCACTAACAAAGGGAACAAGAAGGTACAGAGAAAGTGTGGAGATCATTTCATAAAAGCTAGTGGTGACTTATTTTCCCGCTGGAAAATATAAACCACCATAAACCCCAACCGACCAAGCAAACAAAACCCAGAGAGGGTGAATGCTGTGGTCCTCTTCAAAACTTTAAAATTTTAAAAAGTGTTTTTCTTATGAAACAGCCAGATGGGGCTCACTTAGTCCTGAGATAGGACTTATTTTAAGGCTTTGTAATAATTTTAATAACTTCAGACAAGAAGTGTCTGCCTGTGTTATTGTCAATCCAGAATAAATGCTATAATGTTTAAATGCCAAAATATCTCTTGCTTTCTTATTTTCTGATTTGGGGATCTGTATCTACAGCTAGAGCAGGAAAGGCATGACTTTGGCAAAAGCAGATCAAAAATAATTGTACTCATTTTATAGTGATTAGTAATCCCTGGTCTAATACATAACAAAAAAGTTCATGTCAGGATTTAGGTCTAATCCTGAAATGTTTTTTGGATCTGCTTTTTGCATGTTAGAATGTTTTTGGTAACTATGTGGCTTTAACTTTGTTACATGAAGCTATGCTTGAAGCTCCTGTTTTTCCGATCAGTGCCTTCCTTCAGATTTCATTACTAAATGCGCAGTGAAATTATACCTTTTTCTTACAATCTTGTAATCTAAACAATTGAAACTGTCTTTTATATCACCATTATGCAGATTAAGTAAACACAGTCTCTACACTGGAATTTTATTTCCTATTAGATATATTAAAATTGTATTTTTTTTTTTCTTTCTGAACAATTTGGCTGTTGGTCTAAGTTTTACCTAGAAGACATGTTGACCATTAGACATGGACTGGCAATCCAAATTGTGTTTGAGATGGTGACACGTTTTGTGATTGTAGAGGCTTCCCTTTCACTCTGCTTGTCCATATGTTCTGTTCTACATTGTGGTGCTCTCTGTTCTTCTGCATGTTGCTCTACTTTACAGGAAGCATTACTCCACACAAAATGTGAGGCAGTATCCGGCTAGAACCATGTGAACTGAAGATAAATTTGAAGATGGAAAGATTATATGAATGCTGTGAAAATGTTTAAAGCATGTGAAAGGCTTATACAGGTAGAATATTCAGAGACTATTACCTTCTACTCCAAGTACAAGGGAAGGCTAGAGAAATTCTCCCACTGTGTTGCTGATATTTAGACTCCAGCTGACGGGAAAACTGTATCAGGAAACTTTCACTATTTCTTACTGCAATATAGGCTCCATTATTATTAAAATCAATTGAATTTGTGCTGCAGAAATCTCTTCCACCTCTTTATTTCTACTTCAGTGTCCTGAAATCAAGACTAATCAATGGAGCAAGTTCTAAGTCTACTTTAGCAGGACTCCGCACAGGTTCATGAAAGATATCTGCAGGCGCTTCTCTATAATGGTAACTTCAAGCAAATGTTTTCATGCAGTCTTTTCTGTCAGCTGTAGAGCCTGATAAGGTTTGACTTTTCTTTCTTTTAGGAGAGTTGTGATTTTAAAGTCAGAAGGTTGATATAACAATGCCATCAGCTTCTGCATAATTGCAGAATTTTTAGACACTGTCAGAGCTACCATTTGTACAATCATTTACAATTTTTGTTAGTGAAAAATATGAATATGCTATACTAAGATAGGCCTGTGTATAATAGAATTGGATACTAACATGAATCGATGAGGGTTGTAAAGTATCAAAGGAAGACATGGCAGGATGGATGTGATTCTTGGCAACCTGATCTAGTTGAAGATGTCCCTGCTCATTGCAGGGGTTTGGATTAGGTGATCATTGAAGGTCCCAAACTATTCTATGATTCTATGCTCAGCTGGATGAAGAAGGAAAATTGATTGGCTACAGCCAGCAGACAGTTCCAGAAAAACATCTTATAATTCTTATAATTGTGTGAGAACTTCTGCAGAAGATGGCTAACACCATGACAGTATTGAGAAATAGCATGCCTCATTTCTTGCTCAATTTTGAGAAAAGTTGTCATTTCTCATGGCCATTATTTCCACGGCATACACAGAGAAACACCACTTTTCGCGTGTTTATCCAGAGAACTCTGATGCAAAAAGATGGTTCTAGCTATGTTTTGCCAACATTCCTGATATTGCAGAGGAAGGAGTCTTTGGCACTGAGCCACTTCCCCTTTTCCAAAAGAATCAGCAATATCCATCACTGCTATTTCCACAGCTGAGCACAATTATAGGAGGGAAAGATGTGCATGTATTAATGCTCTACAGTATATGTTGCCTTTCACAGTTTCCTTTAGCCTATCCTACTAAAAACTGCATACATAAGATCTGAACAAAGTAGCTGTACCTTTAATTTTTTAGCTACCTTGGTTTTAATTTTTTGCCACATTTTGCTCCTACGTTTCAAGCATTATCCCTTCTGTGGCAGATTTGAGTTCAAGTTTTTGGAATAATATTTCCCAGGACAAATCTCTTGATCTCTTTATCCCTCAGTTTCCCTGACTATGGAACAGTGAAGAAAATTCTTTGTACTTCAGCATGTAGATAGAAAATAATATGTAAACAAATGTGTTTCGTTAGTCTGTAGTCTTTCATTCTCTGACAGTCAGTACTGCTGTTAATTCAATACTTTCTTCTTTCATTTTCATCTTGGACTCCCTAATTGCATAAAATTGGCATCCTCTGCTGGTTTAGATAAGAAAGGATCTTCCATCTGGATGAACACAATACAGCCACCAACCCATCAAACTGGCTGTCTTTTTATGTCTAAATCATCCTTTTTCATTTGTCATTTTATAAATAGTTTCCTGTTTGCCACTGAGATATCACTTATTTCCTCTGCTAAAATACATTCGAATTTCATTTTATTCTGTGGAACCTTCTGAGAGCAGCCATTATACAGAGCTGAAGTCTCTGCATTATCCATTGGTAGCTTGATGGATTGCATAAAACCTGGCTTAAGTACCTTACCAGCCCATTGGCCTCTAGCTTTAGCCAACTGTAACATTATTTATATTTTAATTGAGTTAGAAATGAATCATTTTTCTGCAGTCAAGTAAGGATGGTGGCTTTCTTTTATCTTCATAATTTGTCAGAGTTAATTTTTTTTTCATTCCAGGAAGACATAATGTGATTTTGTAGATGTTTCTATGGACCTGTTCCTATTCCTCTACAAATCAATATCAGATGATTTGGATTCCTATCTGCTTTAGCTGACTGCTGATATGAAATCCATATTGCTTGCCCTTGCTGGCTGGTTGCTGAGTCTGATTTGTAGTACAGAGACCCAGATCTGACCCTAACTATTCCTTCCCATGGTGTTGACAGCCATATAACTTTTCTGTGCTTCATCACACCCCTCTACTTCATTCTCTGGGGCAGTGCAAAATCAAGCCTGTGCAGAGGAAATCTCTTCCTTCTTGTCTCCTGTTTGTAGAAAACCCCTTATTTCTGCATTTCTCTTGCTCTTGGCTACCTGATACAGTGCAGTGTGGATGTAAGGAGTTTTTCAAGAAGTAAAAGTAAAAAAAAAATACTACTTTTGTCACAGTAAAGTATGGCTGCTGACTCTAGATATGTTATTCCTTCCTTCCTTCTTTCCTTTCTTCCTGCCTTCCTGCCCACTTTCCTGTCTTCCTGCCTTCCTGCATTCCTGCCTTCCTGCTTGCCTGCCTGTCTTCTTGCCTGCCTGCTGCCTGCCTGCCCTCCTGCCTTCCTGCCTTCCTTCCTGCATTCCTGCCTGCTTTTCTCTCAGTTTTTTAGTCAGACTTCTGCTGTTGCAAATGCAGCTGTATTCATCCTTGGGGGTATGTTTCTATCAGGATTTGGAAACAATCAGAGGTGGACTTATGCTGATCCCCTCTTGCAGGGTGGCCTGTACTCCTCAGAGATCACCGGTATTGCACTGAGCATGAGGGATTATTACATCCACAAGTCAAAAAATGATGTGAATTTGGAAGCTGTTTTGTAATGGCAAGGGGTGAGATACACCAAGCAGATGGTGAAATCTGCTATGCTGTATCACAAAAAGGCAGGAATATTTGAAGTCCTGTGTGGAAGGGAAAAGATTGCTTTGCTACTTCCAGCAACACAATGCATTTATTACAGCATATTCTTTAATCTCTCTGACCATAAACGACTGTGGCTGTGACAAAATTACAAAACAGCTGCTGAACAAAGTCTTGCCAATGGTATGAAGCCTGAGGGCAAGATTCACAGGAGCTTTCCAGGTACTAAGAGTCCCAGGCTCTCACTGTGCCTTCATCTTTCAGGACCCTCTACCTGAAAGAGATCTAGGGCAAACAGCATGAGCATCATGCCTTGTTTCACATAAAGATAGTTGCATAGTCTCTAGCTTGCATAAGCAAACAACTACGTTACCATGTAATGAAATTTTTAAGCATTTTATATTTTCCTTTTTTCTTTTTTTTTTTTTTTTTTTTTGTCTCTATGCTACTTTCTCTCCATTGAGGTGTTTACATACAGGCTTCTTCTCTCAAAGTCATGGTTACCTGAGGAAATAGCTACAGAAAGGAGATTACTGCTAGCTAACCAAAAAGTCGGAAAAGTTGAAAAAGTAGTCAGTGCCAATTCCCAAAGACAAAAGCCCAACAATCCAGCCAGTGGCATATTCCTCTGGCTTCTAACACCATTCTATAACTAACTTGTTGTGTAGTATCTGACTTCTGCTAAGTAAGAAACAGTAGAAAAAATGTAGGACATACAAACGTACACAGAGTGTGGACTTATGAATATCATTCTTCTCTTTAAGAGACAAATACTTTATTGTCCAGAAATCTTATTAAATTGATCTGAATATCCTGGAGTTGATTTAATAGGAATAGTGACAACTTACAGAGGTTTAAGTCCTCAGAAACATGGCTGATATATTACAGCTAATAAATTCACCTGGACGATATTGTCAGCTGCTTTAAAATCATGTGAGCATTGTGATTCAGTTAGTAATTTGTTCCATTTGACTGCAGTGGAACTGAAATCAACTGTATCACAGACTTTCCACATTTCTTGATATTGCTTTAGTTCTTATGGTGCAAAAGGCACAATTTCCATTTTAAGAAAACAGTACTGAAGAAAAGTGAGAATTTTTAAAAATTGGGAAATTTTAAGGTAGGAAAATGAAAAGTATACATAACTATGAAAGGACTATGTAGGGAAGCCCAATTCTAGTGTGTGTTTGTTTGCTTGCTTATGAATATAATTTTTCTTTTTAAGAGACAAATGATTTACTGCCCAGAAAAGTTATGCTTGTTTGTTTTTCCTCAAACCTGCATGATTCATAAAGCCAGAGTTTTCTGTGACTTAATTTATACTTTTAAAATGCTTTCACAGGCAATGGCTGGGGAAATGTTTCCAGAATTGTAGACTAATTTATCTCATCTATGTGGTATCTTTTACCCTTAATGTGTCAGGCTGTGGCAAGACAGAATGGTAGAAATCTATTCTGGTGCAGATAAAACCTTTTCAAAAGTACATCAGTATTGCTGTACTATTAGTATCTTACCCGATAATGTATAGGTTAGGTAGCTGACCTTCATATATTTCTTATTATTGTTATCTATTTATTTCAAATTGATTTGATCTTGTTTGGCTGTCTCAAAGTTAATACTTATCCTCAAGTACATGAATCATGAATTTCTTTCATGCTATCTAAAGCAGCAAAAAAGTTATAATTTCAAGCATGGTCCTCTCTAATTTGATGCCACAACACAAACCCCAGATATCATCAAAAACCAAGTTTTTTCTCTACAGTATTCTGAACATTCTGTTTGCAGTAGTGTACTTCTAAGCTTGGTCAGGAGATAAGAGAACAAGAATGGGACATGCCTCATTGTGAAACAATGCCACTTGTTTTGAAAGGAGGTGGATCAATCGAGCTATTTATCTAAGACCACAGGCCAGTTTAAACTAAAATGATTCACAATTCAAGTTAGAAAGATCCAGCTTCCATTATCTCTAGAGAAGACATTACTGCTTTTATTACAAAATCTTAAGATTCAAAAGTTTAAAATGCGGTAGGTTAAAAAAAAAAAAATCGAAAAAGGAGATATTTTAGCACTGATCTGTCTGAGAACAGGACTGTGAATTTTAAAAGAAGATCAAATAATAAAGTATCTCTCCTCAAACTGAGAAATGAGTGAGCAAGGAACTCTCTACCCCCTGTGCTCTTTCAAAACTGGGCCATCGGTAGCCGCATGGGAAGGAGGACAAGAAACATACAGAACTGTTTGTGTTCCCAGAAAATAAGTATTTAATTTTTTGTTTTAATGAATGCATTTTGTATCTTTTTTCCCCTCTCTTGTTCAATACAAGTAAAAGGTATTGTTATGAAGAGCTTTTCATATCAGTATTATGCAGTATGTGTGCTGCGGGAGACAACTTGCAGCCCAATCCCCAAACCTTCAGAACCAGGGAACTCTGGTGGCTTTAAGAAGACTGTGCAGCTTGGTTTTCCCTCATGTGTGTACTCAGGTTTCTTCCCTGGATGGGATTTGTGTTGCAGCTTAGGTATAATGCAGAGAACCACAACTGGAAGATCGCCAATTGGAGCAGTGGAGGCGCAGCTGCTCCATGTCCTGACCCAGAAAGTGAGCACAGAGCACCAGTCATTGTAGTGTTGTTCAGCAAGTAATTAACCAAGGCTGCTTAGACTTCTGTTTGATTTTTTGTTTGCTCTTAGCTGGGTACATGTAACTTTTTGCTGCAGAGCTGTTTTCTCCAGCCAGCATGCTGATTACATCCTTCTTGGGTGAAACTCTTAGATGGGATTCACTACTCCTAATTTTCTGCAGCAGAAACAGATATGAAGGTAGGCAGAAGAGTCAGTAAGTGTCATTGCTTTTGGTTATCCCATCTCAGGATTATCACAAAATTGATGGGTCTTTAACATTCTTCAGGCCTTGTAGCAGTCAGGCAACAGTCAGGATGCTGGCAAGCCTTTGGCAGCTATCGTTTTTATCTGAGGATATTTACTAGATAGAGCTCACAGTGTGCTCTGCAGAGGTGAGAACAGGAGGAGTGGAAGCGAACTATTTACAAGTAATAATCTCAGTGGTAAGAAAGAATGAATCAAGGAGTAGAGGTAAGAAGGGGAATTATCTCCATTGTACCTCTCAGCCTCCTTATCTCTTGCTTCAGTTGTTTGCCTGGTATATTTTGTGCATTTCTTATGTTGATGTTTCTGTCTTAGATTGCATCCCACATCTGAGAATCAGCAATGACAAAAAATGTAGCCAGCAGTATCATAAACCAATGACATTGCTCCAGGTTTCCACCTAAAACGATTTTTTTTTTTTTTTCCCTCTCCCTATCTTCACTCAGTCATCTTAACGAGGCTTAGGAACAATGAGCCTTCCTGACAAATGATCCCCCTTGGATCTCATCACAGCCTCATTGCTGGGTTCCTTTATCAGATAAGTATCCCTAACCTATTCATCAATATAGCAGCAGCTAAGGAGGTAACTAGAAATCTGTTCTTTTCTTTTGCACCTGGATTTAAAAAGTAGTATTTCAATAGGTTGTTGTGTTGGTACCATTGGATGCTTGACCAAAATGGAGAGGAAATGCAGGACTGAAGAAAGGGCCTTGTGTTTGAAGGCATAACAGATGGCATATTATAACTTCCATAACCAAACCTCATTACCTTCTGCATTCAGTTATAATGGGAATGTCTCTACTTTGCCATTTTATACAAGAACTCAGACCAAATATTCCAAAATTCATTGTACTTTTAATAAAAGAAGTATGCAACACCCCTTTTCAGCTCACCTCACAACTGCAAACATAAACCATAGCTGCTGGTCTGCAAGATAAATTCTCTTATGTGCCAAAAAGAAGTAATTACAAATGCCTTTGTTGTACATCAGAAATAGTGATTTAATTGGCATTATTTTGAAAAAAGAATGGAAAGCATGTAAATGCATTCTGTATTAATATAGAGGGGCTGTGGGAAGAATTTAAGTAAGATACATAGTGTTTTCCATGTCCTAAGCTAGGAAATATTCTAGTATGATTTCCACATTTAGGATGAGCTGTGCAAGCCATTAAAAAATGCGTGCCATTCGTACTCTGAAGCTGGGGCTAACTTAAGAGTTGGATAGGTGGAGACATTACTGCGGTCTTTTCGCATCCTCTGCAACAAGGTTACAATAGCGAAGCCAGAGAGCAGGGGCTACCGCTGTTTTGCCAATCCTGAATAGGCCAGCCAGCGCGACCATGTGGCAGAAGAGGGAAAGAAGTTGTTTCAAGAAAATTTTTTTGCCAATTAACTGTCGAATGGCCAGTCGTTATCGAATCCCTGCACTTTGCTGTAATTGGTAAGCAATTCTATACTTTTACATTATACATTCTGTATCGTACACTGAATAGTCAGTTTCACCCAACAGGTCCTCCTGAATGGTGGAAACTCATTTCACATTTTGCAAAACGCATGTGTAGTTAAAATTGCTCCTTCTAATATGTACAACCCTATATTTGTCAGCATTGTGCTTTGTTTGACATTATTCTTGCTGGTTGCCAGGCTTTGGTACACTGCGTTAAGGTCTCCTTTGGCCTGCATAATTTTGTACCACCGGCAAACTTTACCATGGGACTTTTCAGAAATTCTGTCAAAAGCAACACATCCTTTATAAATCCACATTTAAAAATCAAAGCAAGTCAGACTTGCTGGAAATCCAAATGACAGGTTTCAGTTTTACCATAAGCATTTAATTCTAGTTCATGAATCTCAGAACTTGATAAACCTTGCTAGTGAAAATGTTGCTTTGGACTGTTACATTCTTAAGATGGATAGGAAATATGCTTTTTTATAGAACAATAGAATCACAGATGGGAAGGGACCTCAAGGGCAGTCTGGTCCAGCCTTTCTTGACAAAAAAATAGTGTAGTCAAGGTGGCCCAATGCCCTGGCCAGCTGAACCTTCTAAGTTTTGCAGTCTGTCATCTGTAATGAAGTCTCCTTCCTTACCAGTTCTATACGGGGGGAAATATCAGGCATCTCAGGGGCTTTCTATGTAGAAACACTGCTTTAAGGCAGTGTCCACCATCCTGGTGGAGACCTAGAGCACTTCTTTGAGCTGTGGACCTACAGGCAGCGTGCATGGCCCTTCTCATACTCCCTTCAGTAGAAGATGCTGCACAAACTGTGGCCATCTCTCTGTGTGCTCTCTCAATCCCAGTTTGCATTCTCGGTTCTGAGCACTCCCTTTTAATTATATTATCAATGTGCAAAAATGGTAATCATGCAGTGTTAGATAAGGTCCTATTTCTGTTAATTTGTCATAGAAAGTAAGGAAGGTCCATGTTGCTGTTTGGAAAGTGCTGCCTACCACCTGCTTCCCAGATATGACAGAGCTTATGACCTTTGTAGGTGCCCAGTAAGAAACATAGGATGATGAAAAAAGTTAGACTAGTAAGATGGCGGTGGCAGACCTAGCTGATTAAAAACCTACCCCAGGGAGCACGAGCGACCAGGAGCGCAGTGAACAGAGCGGGCTTCACGCAGTTTGCACTGCAGTTTGCGCGGGCAGGCGAGCCGGACGGTGAGCACTCACCGTATGACCCGGGCTCGGTCCGGGAGCTCTGCTGTGTCTGCCCCGGCGGTGTTCAGTGCAGGCACTCAGACAGAGCCGATGAGAGGGGGGGATGCGGTGCAGAGCTCGGGGTGCAGAGAGCGCCCGCACTGCTCTGCTGAGGGGAGGGTGCGCGATGGGCGGGGCT
>JAOEHY010028260.1:27899-45301 GCA_025447955.1 Psilopsiagon aurifrons
GAAAAAGGAAAGCGGTACAGAGGGAAGAAAATACCTCAGTTCAGCATGACAAAGTCCTATATTTCTTTTTATTCCTAATACTCAGAGGTGAAGGCTATAGAGGCTTACATCAGTTATATCAGCCTTCATCTGAAAAATAATTCCAGATCTTAAGTCCTTCGGTCTTTCTGTGGTAAACTTTAATGCACTTACTGTGTCTCTGCCTCATACACCCATATAGGCCAGATCAAATTTAACAAACAAATACAAAGAATGACAGCTGACACTAATTTAATGTGCAGAAGTTAAATCCAATCACAGTTCCTAAAGCAATGGAGATGATAAAAGTATGCAGATCTCTGAAGAAGTAAAGAGATTAAATGAAGCTACACAGCTCCTTCATCTGTAACTGCTAGGAGGCCCTAACAGTACTTTAGATACACTGAATCTAGAGCCTAAAGGGATTTTTAATAAATCAAAGTAAACAATAGTCTAGCTGATCCAATTGTCCTGTGATCCCTCAGGCTGCAGGGCTCTCTCATGAAAGACATTCAATACTACAAAATACCCCTCTCTCTACCCATATGACCACATAGATCCTATGGACTTCCCTGAAATTCAGCTGTTGAAAAGAATTACATGTTTTGAATACGAATCTTTAAAAGCATGATAAAAACAAATTGGTGGGTCCCGGGGGGAGCACACGTCAAAGGTCTGAAAACATTTGATTTAACATCTGTAGATGAAAGTGGTGGACTAGCAGTTCCCCAGGGAGGCTACTATGGCCAGCAGCTGATGGTAGCTAACAGAAGACTGCAGCTGGGGCCTTTGCTAGCTGAGTCTGTAACAACCCTTCTCTGTAGGGTGGCAGGATTAAGTACAAGGCTAAGATAATGGAATTTGTGCGTGCCTGGCCTGCCTGCTTTGCCTGACCAGGGCACTGATATCACTGCGACAGCTGCCTTCTCAACACTCTCCACTTGCAGCAAATGGTAGGACAGTCTGTCAGCTGCGTTTGTATTCTTAACAGTGACATATTGGCAATTAAGGAGAGAATGATTCACATTTGTACTGTATAGGGGTAAATAGTTCATGAAATAGACAAGCATGAAATGTAAGGGTAGAGGAATCCTGGTGGATTTGTTTTCCCTTTTACAAGAGGAAAAAGAAACACTGTGAGTTTAAAATGTCCATATTTATTTAATACTTGGAGTAAGCTTGTAAAGTTCATTATCTAGAATCTTGTTTAAAGCCGAATTTATGGCTGGTTATCAGTAATCAATAACCGATTGAAACTGATTGAAATCAATAACTATTCATTGAAATAATGAAGTACAGATAAAATTCTAAATTCAACTACTAACTTTTGAACTTATGAATTCCACAGTTGTAATAAAAGTAAGAAGCTAAGTAGAACTCTAGACCAGGGTCAAACTAGTGGCTTGCTACCATTTGGCACACAGGGGCTTGAGAAAATAATAACACAACATTCCTTTGAAAAGGAGAGTTAGTTAACAGCAGTTAGCATGGTACATTGGAGAAATGGTACCTCAGTCTCACCTAAAATCTTTAAGAAAAGTTTCAGATTTGTTTGGGGTTTTTCCCCCCAGAAGTGTTTTGTTTTCCTATGGAGCTGAAGAGTGGCTTGTGAAACCAATATATGCGCTCAGACACAGAAAAGACTGAAAATGTTATTTTTATGTACCAAACATATGCTGAGACACAAATAAAATATATTTCTTTTAATTCTAAGCCAAAAACAGGTAAAGAAGGAGCTGGAACAGCTACTTTTCATGAGGAGGTAGTTCCTACCCAGTAAGAGCATCTACTGAAAGCATTTTAGATCATTCTTCAAACACCATTTACTGTCCAAGTGATTTCAGTAAAACACAAGATCTAGAGTCAGATTTACTTGAGTCAGTTTGCACTGCTAAGTCCATTTGTGCAATCCTTAAATCTGTGCTGCCACTCCACCTGCCAGGCGTGCCCTGCGGAGGCATATTGCTTGTTCTGACAATTTTTCTCATGGGAAGAAAAACAGGAAGAGCTTCTGCCTTTTTGCTGGGAAACTGGCAGGATATTTTCAATATACATATAGGATGGTATCTATTCCCTGAAGGTGCCAATAACACATATTTAGGAAGCCCTGTCTATAAATGATTAGCTGTAGTTTCACCATTGTCTGGCTAAGATTTTAGTCCTGTTTGTAGCCCATGACAGTGCTCTTCCCTGATCTTGGTGCATCTTTCATGTCTTTAGTCTTGGTCAGCTTTGTATTTTGTATTTGCAACCTTTTCTTTTTTTTTTTTACTTCTTTATTTCCCCCAAAGTTGCAGAGCACTTATGTTTCAGAAACTGAATTTCCAAGTCTTCTGTGCTTATTTTCTCATGGTTCAGTACATAATACAGAAACTTTCTCAGTCTTCCTTTAAAAATTTAAGTGAGGATAAATTGCATCTTAAATAGTATATCACTTTAGATGTAGCATATTATTCGGAACAATAGAGACAAAGCACTAGCTTTGGTAGGAGTAATATGTACTTTTTAATGTATAGTGTGATGTTCACTATGAATTTTCAAAAACTGTATCAGTCTTAATGCTTCCCTGGACTGTGATAGATATCTTCCTTATTACAGATGAATGTAAGAACCATTTCTTTTTCTCTGAGGATAATCAAATGCTCAGTGAACAGCTGTAAATGTGCTTTTGCAAAAAATTAACACTGAGGCCATGATCTTCATGTGTTTGTGCACTGACATACAAGCTTGGGCCACATCATTGAGAGACACAGTTCAGGGGATCCAAGTGTTTCATATTGAAGCTGAATCAACACTGGTTTTCCATAGAACATGTACAGAAAATTTAGTGAGCCAGCGTGTTCTTACTCTTAACTTCCCCAAGGAGCTTTCAAGATTTCTCTCTTCTCTCCCTATCTTTTTATTGTGTCATTTTCAGATTCTACAGATTCTAAGTATGATACTATAGAGGCAAAACACCATTGACATTAAGAATTCATATTTTTCACATTAAACATTTGTAGTTTGTAAATGTGCTCTCTATTACCTGGATTTTGTTATTCACTGACTTCTTTTCAAAAGAACTATTGCATGGAAGAACAGCTCTTTCTATTATTAGCTTTTCTCATGGTATGTTCTGCCTCTTTCATGACTTTTCTTGCTCTGATTTATTTTAAAGACAGAAGAAAAGAAAAAGGAAGAATTTTATATTTAAAGACTGAAAAATCTTGTTTGGGAGTGCAAGGTGGGACTTTAGCTGCAGAGGGACATCTCTCCTTATTTAACTAATTCTTTTCCTTGACATTTCTGTCATCATGAGGCAAATTTGATTGTGTTACTTAACCTCTCAGTCCCTGAGAACACTCTAGAAAAGGTTCCTGAGACATGGAGGTGTAGTCTGGAAGAGAGGCCAGCTACAGGTCTTGGACTTTTTGCTCAAATATTAGCATCTCCTGTGGTTTACTCTTGAGGAGCCTGATTCTGTATATGTGTTGGCTAATATGACACGTGCCATGAAAAAAAGCAAAGCCTCTCTGGGGCTGTTGCAGACACATATCTTCTGTAGACTGGTTGCTAAAGTTCGCATATAAAATATCCAGTAGTAGTACACTCTAGATCAGCAAAGAATAGCCTAAGTAATAATCCACAATCTTTTGATCAATCATCTGATAATGGTGTGAGGGTGGAGGGGATGGAGAACTTTACTTTTTACTCTGTGTGTGTGTAAGTCAATGAAAGATTTAAACATGGATTTTCTCTAACAAAAATTGAGTTTAGCATTTAAAGGTTTTTTACTGCTATTAGTGAGGGTTCTTTTATATTATATATGTCACACTGTACTTATACTTATATATATGTCTGCCATCTTGTACAGTCTATCATCTCAAACATTGCAAAAGCTATGAGTACATGGTCACAGACAATATTTGAAAATGTTTACAAAAAAATAGGCATGAACTGCACTAGGGAGTTCAGGACTGCAGCTGACCCTGAACAGCTTGTCATGCACTTATGTATGCACAAGGTGCTTTGTTTCCATCAGGAGCTGAATTATCCCTGTAGAAGACTAGAGCTATATACTCAACTTCTACCTAACTAAAGACAGGGTAGGAAGATGAACAACAGCAGCAGGAAAGTAAACAAGTTAAATGAAATGTGGGAAAGCAGTAATGAAAAGTGGTTATTAAACAACTGTTGTCACCATATAATCCTTCCAAAACCTGCCCCTGATTTGTCTTGCAGATCTTGCAGACCAGTAATTACTGAAAGTTCTTATTTAATGAAAATGAGAGCACATGGGAGAAATCCTGCTCATATTATTCCTGCCTCCCCTCTCCTAGTGGTAACTTATGTCTGTGAATTCAGATATGAATCTCAGAGAGCTAGGTAAAAAGAACAGTTGAAAACAGATGGCAGCAGTACAACTGGCATATTCCCAGTTGGTGGCTTTAACATTTAGAAATGAGCATCTGCTCTTTTTCTCCATTGCAAAGTGTTTTTTAACTCAAAGGTGTTAAAAATACGTAAGTTGCTGTTCTATTCATTTTTGCTTTTTACTGACTTTAATGACATATCAAATGAAATGTACAGTGTTTACCTGTGTGGCAGGGGAATCAAAACAGAAATACAGATCTCTGGTGCAGAACCTGAGGTTATAAAGTAAAGTATAGGGGAGGGGAAGAGAATATTTTGTGGTTCTATCTCATGCCATAAAAAGGGGTTATTGAAAGCTGAAGATGTAACAACAAGAAGATCCAACCTCTGTAACAGATTACTAATGCTCTTTTAAGTATAATCTTCCGTATTTAATAACTGTCAATAAACTTTTGAGATTAAAGAAAAGAGTAATATGCTAATTGTATCACTGCTGCATCATCTAAAAGTGCTGAAAATTCCAGTTCTGTCTCGAGGGAGGATCAATCTCAGTTTGAGGCTGGTTCTTACTTTGTTAGAGAGTGGTCTTTTAAATAGGCTGGAGCTAGGTATCATTAAAAGTGATTTGTGAAGATCATCACAAATTTCAGGTTAGGCATAATTTAGGTTATCCCTGGTTTCTAACATCGAGTAAGATCTTTGGGAGACAGGGCAGGTAACTCAGGAGGACTACAAGGAGGTTATGCAAGGAGAAAATTCAAAGGGTAAAAGCCCAAGTTAACCTGGCTACTGCCATAAAAGACAATAAAAAATGTTTCTATAAATACATTAGGAACAAAAAGAGCACAAAGGAGAATCTCTATTCTTTAAGGAATATGGGAAGAAACATAGTAATCAAGGGGTGATAAAAAGGCTGAGGTACTTAGTGTCTTATTTGCCCCAGTCTTTAGTAGTTAGAACAGCCTTTCTCAGGGTACCCACCTCCCTGAGCTGGAAGACAGGAGCAGGGAGCCTGTCTCACAGTGTGAACCCCCCGTAATCCCAGGGGAAATGGTCAGTGACCTGCTGCATCACTGAGACACATACCAGTTTATGGTGCTGGGCAGGATCTACACAAGAATGCTGAGGAAGCTAGTGAAAGTGCTCATTGAGCCACTCTCCATCATTTATCAGCAGTCCTGCTTGGGTAATCAGAGACATTCCAGTTGACTGGGGGTTATCAAATGTGGCACCCATCTACAAGAAGGGCAGAAAGGAGGATCCAGGGAACTACAGGCCTGTCAGCCAGACTTCAGTGCTGGGGAACGTCGTAGAGCAGATTGTCTTGAGTGACATCATATGTCATGTACAGGACAATCAGATGATCAGGCCCAATCAATGGGTTTATGAAAGACAGGTCCTGCTTGACTAACCTGTTCATCTATGACAAGGTAACAGGTGGGCAAAGGAAAGGCTGTGGATGTTGTCTATCTAGACTTTAGTAGCCTTTGGTACTGTTTCCCACAGCATTCTTGTGGAGAAAGTGTCTGCTAATGGTCTGTACAAATGTATTCTTCACTGGATAAAACTTGGCTGGCTGGCCAAGCTGGAAGAGTGGTGTTAAATGGAGTTAAATTCAGTTGGTAGCTGGCTTGTGGTACAAGACAGATACCAAACGCCTGGTGCAAATGTAAAGGCTCAATATTTGGGCAAGTTCTGTTTAATATTTTTGTCATTTACTGGAAGAGGGGATTGGGTGCATCCTCAGCAAGTTTGCAGTTGAGACACCGGGTTGGGCAGGAGTGTTGACCTGCTTGAGCATATGGAAGCTGTGCAGAGAGATCTGGACAGGCTGGGCTGATGGGCCAAGGTCAATTGCATGAGGTTGAACAAGGAAAAATACCAGGTCCTTGAGTCATAATAACCCCATGCAAGGCTACAGGCTTGGGGAAGAGTGCCTGGAAAGCTGCTTGGCAGAAAAGGACCTGGGCTGCTGACTGAGCACATGAGAAAAAGAGCCAGCTTGTGCCCAGGCAGCTGAGAAAGCCAGTGTCATCCTGGCCTGTGTCAGCAACAGTGTGGCCAGCAGGGTCAGGGCAGTGATCATCCCCCTGCACTCAGCACTGGTGAGGCTGCCCCTCAAATACTGTGCTCAGCTCTGGGCTGCTTGTTAGGAGAGAGGCATTGAGCTGCGGAAGCGGGTCCAGAGAAGGGCAACGAAGCTGGTGAAGGATTTGGGGCACAGGTGTCATGAGAAGTGGCTGAGGGAACTAGGATTGCATAGTCTGGAGAAAAGAAAACTTGGGGGGCACTTTATTGTTTCCTACAGCTGCCTGAAAGGAGGTTTTAGCAAGGTGGGGGTCAGTCTCCAAACACTGGAACAGGCTGCTCAGAGAAGTGGCTGAGATAAAAAAGAGTAGATGTGACATTTAGTGACATGGTTTAGTGGTAGGCTTGGCAGTGCTAAGTTAACAGGTGGAACCCATGATCTCAAAGGTCTTTTCCAATCTAAACAATTCAGTGACTATGATCTTTGCAAAATTCGGAGTTAAACCACATTTAAATCACATAAAACTACATTTGTTAAAAAATTCTATGAATTTATTTATCCATTTTTAACTAGAAGTGGCTATGACAGGTGACAACCCTGTTGTGACTGTGCATAAAATCATGGCAATTATACTTTTAAGCCTGCATCTTTGTTATTATCTGGATGAGAGTAAGGGTCCATCTGGATAGATCTGGATTAATTCTTCAGGGCACAATTCTTTGCATATCTTTTGGGACATTACTGAATATTTAGGGATGCTGCAATATATTTTTCTGTTATAAAGTATTTAGAAAGTGTTCACAGATCAAATAGAGGTAGGTGGAATTATTTTTCTGATGCCAGACTTTTTAAAATGAAAGATCACACGATAGAGATGCTGTTGGCCATCTGCCCGAAGGATTCTGTTGTCTAAGATATATCAGGGCTTTGTTGCGTTATGTGTTCCCCCAATACATATATTGAGGAAAGGAAGCAAATGAGTAGTTTTGTATTGTCACGCCTTCAAGATTATATTGCTGTCTATTTTTTTGAAACTTAATATGATTTTGTTTGACTTTTTCAGTCTCTGGGACACTCAAACCTAATATGAGTGGAAGGCAGATAATTAAACCTGAATCCCGATGAAACACAATATTTTTTTACTTGCTGGAATTTAATGGAAGATGTGATAGACCTATATGGTTGCTGCTTGGATTTAAGGGTTTCCGTCCATTTTGTTTGTTCACTTCCAGGCTCTGGGATAGTGTGTAATCTTGAGCTGTTTGCAGAGCAAGGTGACATAAAAAGTACAATTTTCTCTACTCTGATTAAACAAACATACAAGTCTTTCATCAGATGGCAACCTTGGGAGAGTGTTAAAAGTCTCTGATTCCTAGAGATAGGAGTATTGGAATATGATACTGGGGTAACTCTGCCAGATCTGCAGACTTTTCTAGGCCTTATCATGGATGGTTATATGTGAAATGTTGAAAAACAACTTTTGACGTGAGGTGTTCTATTAATATTTACTGCATAAACCAGTGTGTTTGGCTAATCTAGCAGTAGAATATCTCCTGCTCAGGTTCCCAGGAATCAGCTAATGGGCATGTAATATAATTGGAAATGTAAGAAAATTAATATAAGCCTGTCACCATTCTTCATTAGAAATTGAAGATTCTTGTTTTCCATTTATCTCTGGTGGCAGCATTCAAAAATTCATAATCTTTTCTGAGAATAATGCAGAGCATTGCTTGGCCACTCCTGTAATTTTACAAATTAACTGAGCCTTGGAATTTCATGGTTGTGATGGTCATTTCAAAAGAACTATTTTTATTCTCTTAATTGAAAGTGGCTCATTATGCTTTTTGAATGACATAATTTGCTGTATCTGTCTCCTTTCCTTCTATGAAATTGGTCCTTAAGGAAATGTGTAAATGATGTGAAAGGTTTTAGCAAAGAGTATTTATTGAGAAGTACTCTGCTAATGTAAATACAACTACAGTGAGTTACTTTAGTGATCAGGTCATTAAAATTAATGTCAGTAATAGATACTGACAAAAGCCATCCATCAGCTTTGCAATGCAATGCTTTGGTTTAACAGCTCTAAGTCTCTTCCTCAGTGTTCATGCATAAGTAGCATGTGCTGCACTTTTATGATCAAGCTCTTAAAGGACCAAATCTATCACAAAACACTCACACATGGTTATGCTGAACTTCAGGCACACTAGTTGCTAGTTGTGAATGCACTTGTAAAGATGCGAGATTGAAGTTGTTGCCTTGTGGTATTTGGCATTTAAAGTTTGGGCAAACAAGTAATACGTTATAATTCTGCCTTTTAGCCTCAAAATCCTGTTATTTTGTGATACACTTAGTGGGCTAAACATAAAATTGCAGTGGGAAGGGAATGACGAGTAATAATAATTTATGAGTATGTTTTTGTAGTGTTTTATGTCTTACGTTCCATGGAAGCCTGCCTTTACTTTTCATAACTTTGTTAACCTGTATTCTTCTTTGTCAACCACCTCTGTTATTTAGAAGAATATAAACTACTTCTTTGGTGTGCATTGTGGCAGCTTCACTGCATTTGTCTTTGAACTGGGCTTTTATTATTTAAAAAAAAATAAAAATGAGCCTCTATGAACCACTAATATATCATTAGATATACCCTTTTATGCTGTTCTAAATAAATAGAGCTGAATTAGTTGGTTGAAACCAAGCTTATTGCTTTTGTTGAAAGAAATGTTTTGTGATTAAGTTAAATAGAAGCAATCTTTTTTATAAAAAAGTGAAGAAACTTGTATCCATTTGTCTAATTTCTCTAGAAAACCGATTAAAATTATAGATCAATCTTCTGAGTGTTGGCAAGACTCCAAGTGACTGGTATCTTAAGATCCACCTTCATGTTGAGGAATTTTACTGATGGCCTTTGAAAAAGGTTACAGAAGGAATGTTAGAAGAAAAAATGTGAAATAGTAAGGAAGATTTGATGCTTCAGCACCAAAAGAAACTTCTTTCAAAGTCCCTGCTGTAGAAACTTTCAACAGTTGTTGAGTTTAAGGTTTGTTCCTGAAATTCCCAAATTCAGGCATGTTATGCTGACAGATCTTGCTTTGTCCTGGTATTGCACCGTAACTAGGAAGAGAAGACAGGTGTGGACCTATGAGGCAATTACTATGTAGGCAGAGCATTATATGAACTAACCTCTCTGAGAGAGCTTGTTTGGTCCCTGCAATATATCTCAGACTAAATTATGAAGAAAAGTGCTATTCCTGCTTTCTTCTGCTCATCTTCATTCTATGTCAATCACTCTCATGAGGGTACTCAGATCAAATTGGTGGGAATGTAGGTATTTGAAAGAAAATAAGTCTTTTATTTTCAGTAACAAACAGAGCAGTCTTTTGCTACTTTCTCAGGGAGGGGGTATATTGATTTCTTTTTTCCAATATAAATGTCCAGTCACTCTGTTAATTTTTATTCCTGAATTTTCATGTAACATTCATCATGGGATTAGTGGACTTTTTTTAAATATTTAGACCTATTTGATGTAATTGTATTAGTACCTTAGTAACTTTGGTGGGTTTTTTTTAAGATATAGTGATATATCTAGCTATGAAGACATTGTAGTGGATCTTTAAAAGATGCAGAGTAGCCTCTAGAAATGCATTCTTTTGCTGGTATGAACATAGCCCAGTTTTTTGTATCAGAACTTAGCCCTTCTAGTTGTTTTATGTCTCAAAGAAAACAGCCTTTGGTGGTTTTTTTTCTGTGTTTGCCAATCCATGTTAAGAAACAGGAAAAAGAAGTTACAGGGAGAGACAAGTGGTCTGAAACCCACGAAGGGTTTTGACTAGGAGCCAAACCAAAAAACTGTTTCACCAGTAAAATAAAAATTTAGGCTGCTTTAGGTGAAATGTACAATGCTTGGGTTTGTTTGCATTTTTTATCTATTTGGTTGATTTATTTCCAATGAAAATTTGATAGAATTGAAGATGGAATTACCTATTTTTCATTTTCTGGTCTTAATACAAACTTTTAATAGAGCTCATGTACTAAATATGGAGGAAAGGAAATTCATGCAGTAAATTTGATTCAAGGAGCACATTTTCTCATTGTTGCAAAAAGGAAACCATTAATAAGATATCAGGATTAACCTGTGTGATATTTGCTATATGGTCAGATTTAGATAAAATCTGAAATTGGTTGGAGTAATTTCAGACAGATGGTTTTGTTCTTTTGAAGGCCCTTTATGGTACGCAGTATCATGCCATGCAATGAATTCTGCAGCATGATTTTTTTCACCCAGTACTCCCCATAAAGGGCATCAATGTGGCTGTGCTTCTGAGCAGTGTCCTTTCCTGCTGCCTTTACTTTCAAACAGCAATAATTGTGCCATCCTTTCCAAGGTTACAGATTGTGTCCTCTCTGTTTCCAGTAGGCAGGCTCTGTGCAGGGGAGCCACCACAATTAGTCCTTGAAAGGTCCTGAGGAGGCTGGTAGCCAAAGTCAGCGAAGGCTGGACATGTGTGCTGGACCCAGGGATGGGTTGTGAAGGGCCGTTTCTGTGTTTTAACATCTAAGCCATGCTGCTGCCAGGGGTGCAAGATATCTCATCTCTGCTGCTGTTAACCTGCACAGTAGCCACAGAGAAGTCTTCTCTCAGAGGGGACTGCTCATGAGCAGACATCTTTTTCTCAGAACTGCAGTTAAATGCTGCACAAAAAGATTCCAAGGCGGAATAGGCTTTTTTTTTTTTTTTTTTTTTCTTTAGGATACTGGCCCTCTCTTAGCAGAAAGAAAGCAGCTCTGAAATGTGTAGAAAGATGCAATGAGGTTTGGAAAGCAACTGCACATAAAAGCAGAAAATCTTTGTGGGATTGCGCTTTGAAGTCATCATGGCACTAGTCACACAGGTGTAACAAATCTGTGACCAACTCCGGACAAAGATAGGAGAGAAAAAGCAGGAGAGTCTGACTCACATGGTCCTATGCCTCCTATCTTGAAACCTTCACTTGCCGTAATGTCACCCTCATTCAAGAGACTACATTTATATGACCTACTCACTTAGTTCTTTCCTTCCTGTAAGCCCTGTCAAACTGATTCTTCTCCTGAGGTGCCAAAATCAGAATTTTGCATTTAGATGAAGGGTAGCTTGGCAGCTGGAGCATCAATATTGATGCTTGTGGAAGCCCACCTACCAGCACCTGCAGTGATTCGAGGTTGCTGTGCCACTATTGAGCTTGTATGAATCAGATCTCCAAAAGAATGGGGTGAGGAGATTTTATTGTCCTCTTTACTGTGTTTTTTAGGAATGGGTCCAGAAAGGCTTAGAAAACAAAAAACAAAAAAACAGAACCAAAAATAAAGGGACTGAGTGCCCTGTGTTGTACAATGTATGGTTCTGCTTGTCTATTTGGTTTTCTTTATTTTCTTTCAACCACACGACTAACCTCACCCCTTTGCGTTCAGCAGCTGAACAAAATGCATGGTCCTATAGTCGGAAGAACCTACTGATTCCTTACAGCTTTTATGACAAAGATGTCCCTCCACATGTCCTTGTTGGCCTCTGACCCTACATGTTTACTTCAAGTAAATATGCCAGATGGCAGAGAAAAGTGGTAGAGCAAAGAGCAATCCTCTGGGGCCAGGAGTCATGAAATCCTTCTCTGCAAAGCAAACTTAAAAGCAACAATTTCAACAAATGCTTACAGCAAATTCACAGCTAGAATGAAAGGAGGACAGAGAAAAAAAAAGAGAAAAAAAAAGTCCTCAACCCACCTCTCCCTTTTACATATTTTGTTTTCTGTAGTACTAGTTACATTAGTAGTAAAAACAAATAAAAATATGAGCCGTCATTAGAAAAGACAGACAGATGGACTGAGTTTTTAGGCAGAGAGGTGGAGGCGAGCTCGAATTTGGAAATGAGCATGCAAATCTGGAGCTTGGATAATTCAATGACCCCATGTCCCTCTCCCTCCATGGGGTACTGTCGGAAGACAACGGGTGAAGCTGGTGCCATCACTGCTGAGCCTGCCACTGTCCTTGCACAGAGGAAAAATTTCAAACCAGGGGACACCTCATATATGGGACCATAACCTGCCACTAGGGATCCTGTAATGGTAATAGGCATTTCAGAAGACTGTAGTGTGGAGAGCAAGGGGAGTAAAGTTCAAGGAGTGAGAGGTATATCCAAATAGCCCATCTGACACAGCAGGAGGAAGCAAACACTCTCTATGGTGTATATTGCATTCCCAGCTAGCTGGCCTAGCAAATGATGCTGCTTCTACCAACAGGTGGAGCTTTCCTTACAACCCTCAGTCATCATCCCAGCAGCTTTACTCTTGATGCGTTTTGGTGAACAAGGTGGAAAGCTGCTTAGTTCATTAAATTTTTCAATACAAAGGGGATGCATATTCATCTCCTAAGCCCACCTATTATTCACAGACTTAGGATCAAATCCCCATTTAGAAGATCAGGCTGGGGCATGGCAACATCACTCCAAATCCCAGTGACAGTTTGGCTGCCTAGATGTAGAATCGGGTGCTTTTAAATAGGTGCCTCTGCAGCATCCTTCTTTTGTGAAATGTTGAGGGCTGATTGACCCATGCACAAACCATGACCTCAGAGTTTGAGTGCTGCCTTTGTAACAAGTTCTCTGAAAAAAAACCCTCTGACAAGCTTCCTTGTCAGCCTTAGGGCACTTGACTGTAAGAGGTAAATACCTAATGTTTTATTTTGCTCTGCAGGCAGAGGTAGAAGTGTGCAGAGCAGGATTGCCTTCTCAAGACCCAACCACAAACCTTGCAGCACCTCAGTTCTGTCCTCCAAAATGCCTTTGATGTGTCCTGAAATGCTATGGGGAAGGAGAAGAAGCTGGACAGGGATGCAGGCTGCTTCCTCTGTCGTGGGCTGCTACCTCTGAGTCATGCACAGTTCATCTGCTCCTCTTGCTGCCATCTTTTTTCCTGACTGGTGCTTCATTCTGTAATTTTAAACTGTCTCAATTCTGCCAGAAATCTTTGTTTCAAAAAGATTGCTATGAATATGCCAAGACTAGGGGACATTGTCATGTAGGTAATCTACCTACTTGTAGTTCAGCTGTTTTCCCTGAAACAATGTCATTAACTCCTCCTGAAGGTCTGGCCCACAAATGTATTGTTTTAAAACTTTACTTTACCTGAAAGATCTATAAAGTAAGCAAAAGGGGACCTTCAGCAAAGTCTTTAAAATTTCAATGTGCATTATATATGTTCCGTAAGTCAGAAGGAAAATAACTTTCTTCTGTACAATCTCCTGGTCTTCCCAGAATAAATCTAACTGCTGATATTTCTGAAAATTGGGAATTGTAAACTTTTAATTACAGTAGTAATTAGGCATGGAGACACCGTCACACTCCTTTAATTGAAAGGGGATCTTCTTTCTTTCCTTATATGTTATACAAAACATTTTCTTTCTTAAACAAAAACTACAGATAGAGGTGGTTAATTCACTGGTTTAGCTTAGACTAAGAAATTGCCGTTGATCTTTTGATTTCATTATTTTGTATAACTACATAATTTTGCTTATGTATTGCACATGATTACATAAAATATCTGTAATTTTTTGTTGTGATATTGTGGGCTGTATTTAAATACAAGTACTAAAACCTACAGGACAGTGGTTTAGCAGAATCCATTCCAAAAGTCCTCAGGAGAATGCTGAAGTGCAGAGGCAAAGATTGCATGGACAGGTGTTAGCCTCATTGTGCCATCTTCTGCTTGAAAGTTTCCCAATTCGGTTGTCATGGGGGATGTAAAAGAAATAATGGGACAAAACCTGTGGCAAGAGGATTTGGAGTCTGACAGTCTGCAAATCTTTGATGACATGACAATGATGTCTGTAAGGAGACAGCAAGACAGGAGATGCAACTTGTTAGTTCTGTTAAAAATATGGAGGTGCATTTGAAATGGTGGCTTTATCTTCTCCCCATTTTACATGTACATGCACATCCCTGCATTTCCTAACACTACAGACTACAGTTAGCCTTGTTTCTTAATTGATTGCAATACATCTTTCCTGCCTATGAGTTTCAGGATGTGCTTGAGGTACGGGTGCAAGTTTTCCTCAGAGTCAAGAAGGTTAAAAACTTGCCTTTTTGAAAATGAAAGAAGAGATTCTCACATAATTACACAAGAGCATGGACTGGATATTAAAAAGAGCATCAACTATCATGGGGCTTGTAATAGAAATACAGCTCCGCCAATAATCTGGGACCTAAAACCTCATCTGAAAAGTAGAACAGCTAGCAGCATGCCCCGCTGGTGTTAATGGCATGCTGCAAGAGGAGAGCTAGATCAGTGTCAGAGCTCTGACTCCATGGTGAGGGTCAGGATTCATCAGGCCTTCACAATAAGTCGGCAGTGCCACCTCTGGAGGGAGAAGCTAATGTATGTTACTGCAGATGTGCAACGTGGTGATCAGCCCTCACTGTAGTATCTGACTTGAGAGAAAATCTGGGGAACATGAGGAAATTCATATCTGACAGCAACCTGGAATAGCAATGTTAAGGCAAAGAGCTTTCTGGGCTGGCATTTTACTGTGAAGAATGCCAGTTTATGTTCTGCTGTCAATTTTCACCTATCCCTCCTTAGATATCTTTTTAATGCTTGATTTATTTTACTGTAAGCATATGTAAAGGCGCATCACTAGGCACCTTATTGTTTTATCAGATGTGAAGCTTCTCAATTAACTTGGTCTGAAGAATATTTCTGATTACTTGGCTACCAGCCAAATGCTATGATTGGGATTTTACAGCTCCCTTAGCTACAACAAGGCTAAACATCAGCGTACAGAGCACTCCAGTGCTGTATTTCTTCTTGAAATGTAAGCTGTATTCTGTTGTCTCCTTTTCCCCTTAGTTTTTACAGGGACACGGAGATGAAATGGGTAGGGGCTGGACAGTGATTTGGGGCAGCTTTGGAGCAGTTCTTGTGTGGTGCAGGTTAGGCTGGGCAGAGGGAATTAGGCTGTCTACACAGGAGGTGTCTCCAGAGAGGCTGGTGTGCTGCAGGAAGAGCTGTATCTCTCCTTACACATTTGCAGAGCCTATGTATTTGCAGAGTCTATGTACTAGCAGAGCAACATGTTGGGCTGTGCACAGATATGTGCCTGGCAGAGATGACGCGAATTAGTTCCCCAGGCAAGAACCAAGGAACCACTGAGACAAACTTGTTCAGCAGAGCTGGAGCTCTGAGCTCTTCCCTGTAATGAAAGGCTACCAGGTGCTCTACTGGGGACAGCTGAACAGCACTGAGGGCATGGAGTCCATGTGGGAGGCTGGGATGAGGATGTCTTGTTAGATTGATTGGGAGGATCAATAATATGATTTTCCTCAAACATGGTAATAAAAATGAAAATTGCCATCCCTACATTGATGTTGCTATCCCTGGGCTAGAAATTATCATCCTCAAAGGAAAAGTGAATCTCATAAGTGTACTGCATACAGTTAGAATTAAAGATCCTGATAAAAATAGAACCAACACAGGCTTTTTAAAATTTATTTATTTATTTTCTTTTTTTATTACCAGAACTGCTAATCAAGCTAAAAAAAAAAAAAAAAAAATAGTGCTTGGAAACTTCCATGGTTTCCTTGTGGGAAATGTGCGCAAACTACTCAGCCTTCCAGTCCTTACAGATGAAATTACTGATGAAATTCTCATAATAAAATTAATAATTGATACACCATAATAATTCTGTATCTTAAAACATTTGGCTGAGATTGACACAAATGGTTGTGACTAGGGAATGCTCAATGCTGCTAGAGCCCAGCTGTTGTTAGCTAAATAGAAACATCACTCCTGGGTGTCCCAGTACGTCTAAGCATCCAAATATCACAAATAAATCAGTTTCCTACTGTACATTAAACTGTATTTGGAACAAGTTTATTTGCAGAAATACTAGCTTCAGCTGACTGTGCATTTATGAAAAATGAATAGAAGCTTTGCCACTCAATAGGCATTTTAATGACAAAAAAAGATGCTTAAAAATTGAGCTGGTAAAATGATATCCACAAATGACAATCTGCAATTTTTTCTCCTATGAGTGTTTTAATTCTGGTTCTTAAAACCTGCAAAGAGGTATTTTAAATAACAGTATCCCATCGTCCTAACAGTTTGAAAACTGCAGTAAAGATCTTGCAGGATTGGAAGTTGCTGTTTGGTCTCTTCACATTATTATTCAGGGTTTCTGTGCAATTTTCATTTACCATAAAGTCAATGTCTTGGGCGTTTGACCTTCAAAGGCTCTAGATTGTCTTTTGATATATGACGGCTCAACATCTGCAAGATTGTGGCACCTCCTTGAACATGTTGGGTCAACACCTGTTATATGTTTAGAAATTGCTGTTTTATTTCTTGTACTTTATATATAGCTTTTATATATAGCAGTGATGAGCATAACTAAAGCCATTTTATTTCCTTGTTCCTATTAACCTCTCTGAAACACAGTGAGGGAAGAGATGGGATCATAGACCTGTGCCTTTGTGCACTGCCCAGCAATGCCAGTTGCTGGTAGCAGTTATGAATTGCATAGGCTGCCTGTCTTTAGCGCAAAGGGGGAGTCTGAATGGAATTGGTAATTTTTCTTGGTAAATTTCTGGAACAGCATCTTCAGAAGTAAATACTGGCTCAAGATGGCTCTTCATGGTGCATTGGCTTTTCCTGTGGTAGCTGGAAGAAAAGAATAGAAGGAGCTTCAGTTTTGCTCTCTACCAGGGAGATCAGGAGACTGTAAACTGGTAAGGAAGAAATAAAAGATGAAGAATTCACACCTCAGTGCTATCCCAAGCTTGACTATGGTATCTGCTTTTCTATTTTTCTTTTCTTTTTTCTTTTTGTTTTCCCCTACAAATGTCCCTAATCTGGTCTTTAGGTTTCCCATCTGATACATTGCTGACTCTGAGACCTACACAAATGTCATGGGTTCAGCAGTAGCAGTCATTTTTCTCCTTCTTAGTAGTTGGTGCAGTGCTGTGTTTTTGACTTGTGGC
>JAOEHY010028261.1:2835-18435 GCA_025447955.1 Psilopsiagon aurifrons
GAAGGGGATAGGGGGCAGGGGGGAGAGAAAAATAAAAGGGATGAAAATATCGCAGAAGTTCATTACAGTACAAATTAATAGTTTTATTTATTTTGACATGATCCTACTAGTTTCAGTGAGTACCCCCTAGGTCTCATATTATGGGGCTTCCTTAATAACAGTTCTGCATTCATTTCAACCATTGCCTTCATCACTCTGTGGACCTTCAGCATTCCCCAGCTAAGAAAACACAACAGAACTAGTTCCTTGCAGCAACCCCTGGAATACGCCATTACTGACTTTTTTCAAAGCAGTACTAAGATCTTACACATCTTTTCAATATGGGTCTTGCTATTACCACTATAATAACCCTAAAGATATCAGGCCCTGATTTTATAGCCTTATCCTCCACCTATCTGGAGAAACTGAAGGGGTTTTAGAGTTTTTAAAAAAAGAAAAAAACAAAACCAAAAACCACCATAACAAAAAAAGACAAACAATAAAAAAGAAAAAGTTGAATGAATTCTCTCATGTGGAATGACATCAGCACAAGCTACCAGCAAGATCAAGACCCTTAAAACTACCATTTAGGCTACTAATAATGAGAATTCCTGTAAGCCCAAACCTTTTCCTAGGTTCTCCTGTCTCCAGATACCTCTTCTTAGTTCTCTTTCTGACTTTTACTCCTCAGCTTGAATTCTGCTTTTTTCCTTCTCTGCTCTCTACTTTGATTTTTGCAAGCAATACTCAGCACGGGGGCGGCCTATCATCCTCTTCATTTGAGCACATGGAAGGGTGAGAAACAACTTTGCTAGCTGTTTGCTGGATGATCTGCTGTTATCAAAAGGAAAATGAGGAACTTTGCTACTATGAAGTACTATTATCTCATGCTAAAACTCCTGATCCTACTTAATCCTTCCCTGCATTGCTCCTACTTCTAATTCCTAGTTTTCCTTTACTTCTTTCTGCCTTTTCTGGCCTTCTCCCAGTCTCTGACAAGTTTTTATATCCCCATCTCTATGGCTCTGTTCCCAATGCTCCTGCTAACATTTCCTTCATTCTGTCCCTGGTTCTATCCTTGATTCTGTTCTTCTTTTTCCTCTGCTTACCCTTTCCCATCCAGGATTATGTCATCACATTTCTTGCCATGGCACCTCAGTTTAGGTGATGATTGGTTGCAGGTGAAAACTCTGCATCCCTGGGCCATAGAATGTAGATGCTAAGCATTACCTATTGAATGCATTTCATATGAGATTTGTGAATCACCTAAATTTGGGCAGCTTTTCAAAGAAATATACGCCCTTCACACCAGGACTAATTTGTGATACATTTCACCTCCCTGACCCAAGGCAGGGAGCCACAAACTCTTCAATAGAACAAAGTCAGAATAGAGGATATACAGAGCAATGGCTTTTCTGCTCCAAACACACGTTCTAGAAATAGATTGATGTACTTGAACCAAAACATTGTCACTGGAAAGCAAGGAAATTGCGTCAAGATGATAGTCTACAAGCAAAACTCCAGCTCAAAGATATTAAGGTTAGGAAACTGCTGAAGTCTGCAAGCATTTTGGCCCCTGCCATCTCTGCTTCTTACAGCTTTTCAATATGCAAAACTTTTAAGATACTGTGATTTTAAATTCCTAAGGAAAATAAGTTGTTGGGTTTTTAAATATACAGCATTTATAGTGTATGCACCACAAAAATGAGGAAAACTAAAACACAAGAATGTTAAGTTCATGCAACACTGAAGTGTTTATATAGACTGCTGACAAGCCTAGAAACCAAAATATACAGTGTACGCAAGATACTGCTTTGTGAGCAGCAATAACTGAAGTCAGATATATAGTCCATCTTTATTTTTTGTATTGCCCTATCTTTTACTATGATGCCAAATATATTTGTTAAGAATTATATGATGTGCAACACTTACATTAAGATAGACTTTCTATATTATAAATTTTGAATGTTTACTGCAACAATTCCCAAGTAATCAGAATGAATTACACTTCTAAAATTTTATTTCACACAATAAAATGAATGCAACGTAAATACATACACTATAAATGAAATGTAACTCTGAAAAAAATAATTATAAGCCTATTCCAGCTGTGGTTTGAATTAAGATGACCACACATACATGTAAATTTAGACATAGTAAAGCAGAATATGTGGAGGTTTTTTTCCAACCACATCTAAGTATGGAAAATCGAATACTAACCACCGTTAGAGTTGAGTTTTCTGAGCTGAATCTTCCCTCTCCCCAAGCCCCCAAAAAAATATTCCAACCATAACTTGTTTCTGTGATTGTTCGTACAAGCCTACAAAAATATTAATATATGGTAAGCACCACCCAAAGTACAGACCCCAGGAACTTGAAAACTCATACAGACACCCTCTTAGGAGAGGACAGTAACTCAGTAAGTGGTAGAAAGCAAACTAAGACTGTGCAAATTACCTAGAACTTGCATGCACTGAGTAGATGATCATGAGATCTAACACAGCACACACAATTATTAAAAAGACTATTCATTAGAAGCAAAATCAATATGGGGTGGTTTTCTTCTCCATAGCAATGGCAGTCTCCTAAGGGTATTTTCAAATTGCAATGAAGACCGTGACAAATAATTATTTGCTACACTTATGAAATTCAGCTGATGAAAATCCATTAACCTTATGGTCATGGTTCACTTGAATTTTATACTTGAGGCTTTTACTGAAGAAACGCTATATTAAAAGGCAAATTAAAGCCATTAATCTTTAACTCTTCCACTACCTGCAAAATGCAGGGGGTTTTGTGATCTTTTGATTAAATAAAGTATAGGCTTTGAACCCTTACTAATACCTACATAATTTTGCTGAGTCATTGGCTTATTATAAGGATAAGATGTTGATTTATTTCTTTTTATTGTTTATTAATAACTTTCTCAGCCACTTGCCTATATATCATATATGTACGATTGAACAGAAGAAAAAAGTCACCCTGTCAACATTTCAGTTTCATGACATGCCCTTCAAGTTTTAACAAACAAAAGGATGCTTTTACTCCCAAGTACTCCAACTAGAAGACAACATGAATCAATTGTACTGTTCTGCTTTTCCCCAGGGTAGTTCGTCTATGATTCTGATAGGTATGGAACTGAAACAACTCTGCAACTAATCTTTCTCACAACATGAGCTTCAGACTCTCAAATAATCCCCAAAGTGCATAATTTCAGCAATGTTTTAAAAGCTGCGTTTCTGACTTGTATTTCCTTGGAAAGTCCCAAAACTTTGAACAAATCCCTTTTAATATCTCAGATTTTTGAAAGGCAGTGCTTTGTAAAAAGGCAGAGTTGACACTGTGACAGCCCTGGCTTACAGCAGCAGGAGGCTTGTGGGCACTTCCACATTTCAAAACAGGCTCAGGAAAGGAAAATAAATTGGTTCCTCTGGGTGAAACAGCATACAGTCTTTGTTTAGGGTAAAATAACTTTACTTCTCAGAACAAGCAGACTATTTAGAGTTAAGTCGTTCATTAAGATATCTAAACATTACAGGGTAGATATACTGTGATATGCCTAAGCTCCACTGAGCAATACAGTATTTAAAACAAAAACAGGTGGAAGGCATTGATTAGACTCTGAATTTCCCCAGAGCATCTGAAATTTTTCTAGCAGTTTTCTAGCACACAAATATAAGAAAGAAAATCAGAATGTTGTTCCAATCATCATTACTGAAATCTGCTGGTTTTGTCAATAACATTCTGAAATACTGGTACATTGTGACATAAGAAAATAGAAACTAGAATGTTACATTACAGATTCAACACTCAGGACCTTTTCCTTTCTTTTTCTATCCTCATCAAGTAAAAATCAACAAAAAGTGCTCGTCAGCACAGCTCATGGGTAGGTACTATTCATTTTAAATGCCCCTACTTTAATCATGCAGTTGCCACTTGCCTTCTAACATGATATAGTGCAGAAGCACTAGGAAAGACGCTGTAGGTTGTTTAAGCGTAAAGCCCAACTGGGACCACTGGGAGAGAAAGAAAACAAAACAAAACAAAATAAAACCCAAACCCCTGTATGTACGTAATTCTGGCCCACAGAGAGTAGAACTTCCATTGCCTCCAGCAACATTCCTAAAGCTGTGGGTACTGACTGAAACACTACAGAAATTGTTTTAGCCAGCAAGGGATTTCTAGATATTTTACAGATTTGCTGGCCTAACTGACAACATAATCACAACTGAAAGTGACAGATTATCAACATTATTAATGTAGAAAGAGAAAATAATGTGATATGTGCTTGCCTTATTGAAAGAACTGGGGTGAAGGGTAGGCTGAAAATCTCAAAAGCATTTGTACAAAACCAGCCAAAAATGCAATTTCAGAGAAATGAAGGAAGATTAAAAATTGAAACAAGAATATATATTAATTTGAAAAAAAGGCTTGGGACAGAAATATACGCATTCATACTTAACTTCCTGCACCTCAAATACACACTTGTGGCTGCCAGAGCACCCAAAGATCAAACATCCTCTCACCCATGCAGACAGCACTTTCATTAGGGAAGAGATCTACAGAGAGTTATTTCTGCATATTCCACCACAAACTTATCTGACATTTTGAAAACACGAGGATGCTTGATTCACAGAGCACAGTACACAACAGTTTTAGAAGGTTTTAAGATTACAGTGAACTACACTGGACAATTCAGTTGTAATGGAGCATTCACTGTTCCATGTAAGGTATAAAGCGGAAATCATGAAGATCAAAATTCTTTCAAATTTGTGGATACATTCTTCCATCTTAAGAATTACTATGAATAGAGTCAAGAAAAGAACGTGTAAATTTAAAAATGCATATCAGAAAGTGCTTCAATAACTCGTGAAGCAAACATGAGAGCGAAGAGGCATTTTCTTCCTGAAACATCAACCCAAATAAAGGAAAAAACTCTTGAGAGTTCTCAACTCAAGAAAATATTGCAGCTGAGTTGCTGGGCTCTTCCATCAGATTATGAAAGTCATCTTGGAAGCATAGTATTGCTACATGCTTACAACAACTAAAGATAGTTAAGTAGATTTTTTGTATAGGAAACACAATACTGTGAGGATGACTGAGCACTGGCAAAGGTTTTCCAGAGAGGCTGCAGAAACTCCATCCTTGGAGAAAGGGTCTGGACATGGCCCTAGATCACCCTGCTTGAGCAGGGAAGCAGGACCAGTCGATCTTCAGAGGTCCCTTCCAAACTCAACCACTGTGATTCTGTTTCTCTCAGACCATTACTACTGGCATAGAGACGGTAACTCCAGATAGTTCAGGTAGCCTGAATGCTGACCAAGCAGTATGACCTTGCTCCATGTCTCTGCTGCATTCTATAACTTTCTGGCAGATTTGGTAATGCTTGTTCATTTTTTTCCCTTCCCTTTCTCATTCAAGAAAAAAACTGGAATATTTTTAATCCAAGAAAAGTATTCTTTTGACATTTCTGCTTCACTCCAGTGTAGCTGGCAGGTTCTGCTCTGCTTCATAGGTACTATTTCATAGGAACTGTCAAAAGACCTGCATTTGTATTATAAAATAATTTCCATAAAACCACAAGCTTAAAATGCCTGCTGCATAGTTTTGGATTTGTTCCATGACTCTTGCAGCTAAAGATGTAGAACCTTGCTGCCTACTCAGCAAATGTCAGAGTTGAAATACAGACATATGACAATAAACTTCCTGGAGATCAGTACAACACATGCTATCTCAAGCTAAGATGAAGGAATGTAGACGGAGATGTCAAAAAAATGAAAGCCAACAACCAAAACAGCACGTCCAAAACCCTCCTGCCTTCATACAAAAAGTAAAGAACTAGCCCAGCTTCTCCTGGTCAACAACTAGTAATAGTTGTATTCTTGAGTTAAAGGAAATACCTACAGGGTACTCTTTGCTATATGAACAGATTTATTTTAAAATTAAAACCCATACTATTAGGAGGACATGGTCCCCTTAACTACAGTTTTTTTTCAGAATGCTGTTATTATAGTCTAGTACCATATATTTCTATGGCCTGGCTACAGAAAGAGTCTCCACATGACTCCAACATTGATAACTTTTCCTGATACGGGAACTGATGCACCTTAGCACACCATCTGAGTACACTCACCCTTATCTTGTCATCTGTTTCCATAGTGGCTTGAAGTCTCCCATTCACACTGAATACACAGAAGAGGCCATTTTCATAATATATGACACAGTGACCTTCTCTTGAAGCTTGAATAAGTTTTGGTCTCAGGCAGTTTTTAGGACCTTCTAATATTTCAGGACCTTCTAACGTCCTCAGCAGATCTCCATTCATAGAATGTATGAGACACGGTCCTTCTAATGAGATGGAATAAAATCTCTAGTTATTGATTTACATGCTTATTTAAAGACATCATATATCAAATAGTAAGTAATGACTTCTACTCACTGTTATAATACATAATAATGATTTTATCATATTTAAGTGCATAGCCTATAACTTTAAGGGTGCCAGAGAGTAAGATGAACATCTTCTCCCATAAAAGCCTTGCATTAAGGTATTTTAGAGCACCTATCAAAACTAGTTAGACCTAACAGATTTTCTTTTGTGGATTTTCTTTTAAAGCTGGTAGTTGTTAATTTTAAGAGCACAAAAATAAATGTACCGAATCCTAAAATTAGATATTTAAAATACAAAGACACACAGAGGTAAGTGCAATGAATTTACATACATAGGTACTCTAAAAGCATATATTCTCATATTAAGATTCCAACCCATACATTATCCACTAAATATTTGCTTCTTAATGTATTTGGACAAATACCTTATTTGCATGTAAGCCACAAGTGTTCACAGTGATAAAACCAAAACACAGAGGTGCAGATGGTGAGTACACCCAGCTTTGCAAAAGTGTCTCAAAGAAGATACTTTGGGAACACTAAACCAGAAAGATCCCAATGCTAAGAAAATTCCAGTTTAAAAATACATTGGAAGAGAAAATGGGAAAAGTATAACAATATCCATGGAATCAATGCCATTCTTCATAATTTACCTACCAAAAGCAGGTCTTTGAGAACACAGATGGGGCATATTACAAGCTTTGTAGCTAAGCTCAAAGAACCTGAACAGAAGGACTATAAATTTTAGTTGGTTGCTTACATTTACCCTTCATCAAACAAACAAGACAGCACATTTTCTTTCTCCTGAAACTAATTTTTGTTTCTTTTCTGAGAAGTTATCCATAACAAACATTCTTCACCATCCAGGCAGTCAAGAACTGTATCCAGCTGTATGCTATATGTAATTACACACTGGATAAACAAACAGAAAGAAATAGTAATCAGTAGGCTATAACAGGGAAACTGATGTGGTCACCTCTTCTTGTAAATGACTGAATAACCCTCAGTTTAAACATGTTTAAAAAGAGGTTTCAAATTGCACAGCAACCAAAAAAAGTTTAGCAATAAAACCAGTATAAAGTTAATAAATTCTGCCTCCTGAGAATATGCTCCTTTTTGTGTTAGGATTATAGCTTCATGAAGAGAAGGAAATGACAATGGATGTCTTACCTTTTGAACCACTTATTACCAGGCCAAGTTCAGCACAAATGGTAGCACAGGTGATCTCATAGTCATGTCCTGTCAAAATGGCTCGAGGAGTTGCAAAATCACCTTCAATGAAAAAACAATAAAAGCAATCTTTGGTTACAGTCTATTTCCAAAATCACTGCTTTCAATCACTGAAGTGTCTTCAGTAGTCTCGCTCTTTGAGTTCATGCTCCTTACAAATCACTTCTATGCTACTGTTTGCATACGGTGGTACTGTACTCATATCTATTTAGTACAGCAGCAGTATACTATAGGAATTCAGCTTGCACATTTACTAACACACGTTAATATCAGAGTCAGGTGTGTAGTAAGACCAAATCAAAGTTGGAGCACACAAATTTGCATTATCCCCTCCCTCTGTCTCCCCCTCTTTTTTTTTTTTATTTATTGTGGAGGAAGAGATATACAAATCAATTACTACATTTCCCTATAACAGGCTTAAGTAAATTTAAGTGTCACTATGACAGGAACTGAAAGGAGACACCTACAGTGCCTGAGGATCCAGTAGAATATCCACTGACTGATTTTATTTTAACCTCATAATGGAGCTGAAACCTCAGCCTGATGTCTAGTTTCTTGTAACATGCAGAGCTTGGACAATACTCAGGATGAATTTGAGGTGAGTTTGCAAAACCAGAACACCCTAACCCAACGTTAATTATCACTGCTCCTATTAGATATTTCCTTGCAACAACAAATAAAACTGGTTTGGCTTCTTTTTTTTTTTTTCTCTTTAGAATCAAACATATACGGACGCCATACAGAAAATAAAATTATACAACTGGTACATTTAAAGGAAGAAAAAGAAAATATTCTCCAGGTGAGAAAATATTCTCCAGGTGAAGACACAGAAAAGGCAAGCAAAGCGCATTATTTAAGTAGTTTCATAACTTCACTCACAGGTCATTAGCTGGATCACCTTCTTCAAGACTGTTAGCATTTCGTGGAAATCACGATGTTATTTCTGTTTTACCTTATAATTAGTTCATACACAGCATTTTATGAAGCATTTAAACTCCAAAAAATGTATCTGGGGCAATGTTATCACGTAGTTTCAGAAAGGATTAGATGAGTGTTTAAGCAGCAGGGAATAATTTCACTTCACAATAAATGATGATATGTGAGATACCAACCAGGCAGTAAAACAGTCGTAAAATCAAACTTATTTTCTTCAAAACAGAAGGTGGTTTTGCAAAGAGACAGAGTAATCACAGGGCCAACAGACTCCATTGATACTAAGGTAGCATCATTCAAATTACATTTGGGGTAGTAACTTTTCAAAAGATAAAGCCAGCATAAAGTCATTAGTTTGTCCTTGTGAACCCTTAACAGAATGAGCACTATCGGTACTGGGTCTTATTAGAAATTATGAAAATACATAAAACCAGGTAGCTCCTCAGAACCTGCATGTGCAGAATGAGACACTTGTGTGGAAAAGAAATGTACAGCTGGGCTAGCATAAATAAAAGCTTAGTGTAGTCTCCGCATTTTACATTTTTACTCAGACCATTTGCAACACATCCTTGAGCGTCCATGTGGCTGCCACATTCAAATGGCTTTTTAGAAAAGATCATAATATATGACAAAGTATCAAATCAAGCATTTTGACCTCTTAAAATTTGATTTATTCTGCAGTTACTGTTATAATTTATATCCACAATACAAAATCTTGAAAAGTAAATAAATCTGTTTCTTCTTAGATACGTATATATATGTGTGCATATATATACACAAATATATACATCTATGTGATCAACATTTTAAATCTAAAAATGCTTTGGAACAACTTGCTGAATTGTCTCTCATATCTTAATAAATAATAATTAAAATCTATTGTTTTTGTTTCCTATAATGTTTGGCAAAACACACTCAAACCCAGGAAGTATGGGAGACGGGTCAGAAGCAAAGGAAAAACTCCCAGCAAATTAGAAGCATAAGGGTAGACTTAATGACCTCTAGCTACTTCTCAGGTGGCTGATCCTATGAACATTCACAAACCGTTTAGAGAAAGTTTGCTCTATTGAGCTTTTCTAGCCTAAACATGGGTCAGGCACATTAGAAGATTAATAAATCAACATTGTGTAGATGAGCCACAGATTTGTAGTTTATGGGAAACAGCAACCATTGCAGTCCTATTACCCAGTAACAATTTAATTTTGTTCACCCAATTCTTTCTTCCCGCTTTTCCCAAGCCATAAAAAAAGGAAGCAGCTTTGTGCATTTAAAGCTCCTGTTAGCTTTGGTTTTTGGTTTTTCTTTTTAATCTTTTTTTTAAATGAACCGCCTATGTTAGCAAAATTATAGAATTCTTGGTTTATTGCTTTATTTTGCTCTCTTTTGTTTTCAGAAATCACATTTAATACAGGCTTGCACAGATCAGCAAGGAATTAATCTAATTATATACTACACATGCTAAAGAAACTTTTGAAATCAGAGAAGTTTTAAACGTACAACACTGTAGTGGAGGTAATGAATATAAGATGTTGGAGTTAGGAGGACATATAAGAAGCAATGTCTGAAAGAATATTAGGAGGTGCAGATAAACAAAATCCCTATAGTAAACGTACTGCTTACAGCAACTGCATGACTGTAGGCTTTACCTACATTAGACTGTCAGTAACTATACACGTAAAATGTAGAGGATAAGATTCTTAAAACAGGAAGTATAAACTGAGCATAATATAATTATCACAGCCCACAGTAAAGTAAAATTACATAACTAATGCTCTCAGTCTTTTTAGAATTTGGACCTGACCAAACATAGTAAGAGTATAAAATATACAGGTGTCAGGATCAGTGCTTCATAAATTATATTAACTGTTCACTAAATTACATTTATTCGAAAGAAATGGAAAAAATCTGAATATCTTTAAAGAAATTAGGACTCAAATAAATACTGTAAAAGAGAAGTCCTGTGAAAAGTCAGGCTGACTCTTTTGATAAGAATTTCAAGGATTTAGGGGTTTCCAAGACTCTGATTTTCCAAATAATGGGGTCAACTTAAAAGCTGGTCATAGAGCAGAACAGATTTCTTTAAAAGCTTTTAAACTGTTATTGCTTCAGAAGATTGTCATGGTTTTCAGTAATGCAAAGAGAAAATTTTATTTTGTGGCTGGTTTAAGGGGCACCACTTCAAACTTTTCAAAATTGTTTTAGGGGAACCAGCTTGCAGACCTTTTGAAAAGCTGGGGAAGTGACTTCAAAGGGAAAAGAGTCTTTGTCCGCTAAGCAGGTTTACGACCACTGATGCAAACCCTAACTAAGGCCTCAAAAGAATACTCAGTGCATCTTTATGGAGATCCTTAAGGAAGATGAACAAGTCAAATGAAATTAAAGGTAGTTCAAATCCTAGCACTAATAACCAAGACAGAACAGTTTTACAGATGTGCTTTTCTCAGCTCAGTATATAATATACTTAGTCTCTACCATTGCTGGATTGCTACTTGAATACTCTAAGAATCTTAATGCCACATTCACACTGCAACAAATGCACTCAATGATTTAAGTCACAGGAGGTATACAAAAAAATTATTTTCCAGTAATGGACAGAATACTTTACCTTTACAGTAACCACTTAAATTATTTCAAAAGAATTCTCCTACAATCCAATAATTTCAGCAAAGCTATTTTCCCACAGAAAATAGGATAAAATATCACTCTTTCTTAAGTAACTGAAGTACATTTAAATCATAAAATTCAATCTTCAGAAGATAAAAGAAGACCACACGATACCATGCCAGCTTATAGCGGTATTTCAGTGAAAAAATGTTAGATGTTTGGAAACCATGCTTAAAAAGGAACAGTGGGATTATAGCAAAGTCAAAACTTTCTTCAAGTTTAATGACATCCAGAAGATATGCCTTACTGGCTAACAAGAAATTAGTTTGTATTGCTGGGTCTTTCTCTGCTATTTTTATTTATATTTTTTTTTTTTAGTTTCAGTGATATTAAACAAAACAGGATGATGACATTTTAAATCCGTCAGTAAATTCCTACAATGACCGCTTTCTGTATTTTCAGCACTAAGCTGCAAGAGCTGAGCCATACATCAGAGCTCTATTTAAACAAGAAAACTCCCCAAAAAGAAAACAAACTAGAGATAAACTGAAAAACTCACACTAAAATATGAGATACTCTTCCTGTTATTTCTGGGTGAGATGATATGTGACACATTAAAATACAGAATATTTGAGTATGCTCCTTTTTATGTTTTATGCTGAGAAGCCAATTAATTATGTTAAGTCACAGACAGCCAAATAGTAATTTCTAATTTTACTCTATGACTACAGAGGCTGTAGGGAACTTTTAAATGGCAAAATAATTACGTGATTTTATGCCAATATAAAATTCAAATTAAATGAAGTATCGGTTAATCTAACTATCTTTTTACCTATCTCTCCTCTTGCAAAAATAAGTGATTGAGCACTTTTTCAGAAGGACACATTAACCAAAATAAATGATATATATGTAAGAAATGTCTTTTAAGAATCATTTCACAAATTTCATAATTTTGAAGTTGCTTCATATGATAAAAACTGAGGAAAACAATAAAAGGTTTAAAATCCATTTGAGAAGTATAAATATACTTATAGAATATATGACATTTGGACAAACGTGCTTTCAGCAAAATGTAAGTAAATCAAGAAAACTAATTTGCTGCTAGGCTTCTATGTTGATTATATAGCAAGTTTCAGAGTTTAATTACATCAAAGTGATGACTGTCAAATATTATATAAACTTTGTATATTAACATTATTTTCAGATCACACAGAGTAAATATTTAAATAACAGCCGACTGGTTAAAAGCCTGTTTCACACGCAGAAAGTCTAGCTCTTTGATGGATGCAAGATCTTACTAAAGTGATACCTCACAATATTACCAACACACTCCTAAAACTTCAGTTTGAATAATCTTTCCTTTGTAAATATGCATTTTTATGTACCAATGTAATCTTTTCATATTATCTAAGAACTTCATTGTTGTCCCGTTCTTCACATGACACTCCATCAGCATTTCCTCTAATTCCTTCCAAACTACTTTCCATCTGTTCAGACTTCTTTTAAAACAAAAAGTACAACCTTATGCCTAGATGCAAGTTCTGGTTCTGCAAAAGACACTTCACCCATACATTTTCTGAAAAAGGGACAGTATCTTCGAACAACATAGCATTCTATCCTGAAGCAGAATTTAGAAACACAAACCACAGATGATATAGTTCTGCTACATTTGTTCAGTAAAGAAAAAAAAATTATATTTCTCTTGGAAGAATTAATTTCAGCAAATATATCAGAGGAAACACTATACTCCTTCCTGAGTCACAATGTGCAACAAGTGACTAACATTTATTCAGCACTAAAACGAGACATTGTGTCAAGACAACAGGTTCACTGTGTTTCCAAAATAAACACAGTAAAGAAAAAGATTTAACAGGCCTTCATGAATTGGATATTACAATTCAGATTGCAAAAGTCAGTAACCCCCAGCCTCTTAATTTCAACACCATGTGCAATGCAAAGCTCTCTGGAATGATTTCGCCTTTGCTGGGAAATCATCTGCTGGAAGTCCTGGAAGTCATTCAGTACGACTCCTCCCACCAAATACAGACCTTTTTGAAGCCCCTGGAAAGTATCTGCAGGTGAATATTCAGGGTCAGTGTACATTAATATTTAATATTTGCACCATCTCTACTTCATAAACTGCTACTTAAATATCAGCTTTGAAGTTTTAAAACACTGTCTTATTCATTTGAGAATGCTCTAAAACAACTTTATGAAGGGCCTTTTTCTGTTTATGCTAAAAAATCATCTCTTTTCTTCATATTTCTCTCAATGTGGCTTACAGTTATAACTATTCCATTACTTAGTAAGCACAAGAAAAAAAAACCAAAAAACAAACAAAACACTACAACCTCAACAGAAAAGGAAAAGACCCATAGGTTATTATTTCAGTCAGAAATAGCACTTCCTGCAGAGCTGCTGCAAAACAGTCATGCTGAGACTGACCATTAGTTGAAACTTACATAGTATTTCATACCTTGGGCAAAAAATGATCTGAGATGAAAGGTTTTATATGAGAACTGAGCTCAATTTGGAAGGTTTTTTTGTTTGTTTGTTTAATACTGAAGTACTACATTAAAATAATTTATTTTTAAAATAAGAAAAATGTATCGCTGCTAAATAATACTGGTCCATAACTGCATGTATAAAAGTCTGTGCTTTAGCTATTTTATTGCTTTTATAAAGTTAGTTTCAAACCAGTGCACCAGTAGTGTATTGCACTAGATAAATGCTTACCACCGTCACATATCAATGTAAATAGGAATACCAATGGGACACCAAACTCAGAGCACACATAAATTAGCTGTCTTTTTAAAAGTAACTGACACTTTTTCAATTAAGCAGGTTATAATTCTAATTACATACAGTATTCTTGCACTCAGCAAAGTGATGCTTATCCTGTGATGCTGGTGTTACTAGAATTTAGATCCAGAAACACTTCAAAAAATAATTTCCTACCTGAGGATTATTGTATTGAGCAAATAATTTTTACAACATTAAAGTTGGTAATTTTATTCTAAACTGTAAGTTATTATATCTTCTGCAGTACTGTGTTCTGTCTTAGACAGCATAGATTTCAAATTGAATAGTTATTTTTCTAGCAACCAAACAAGATAAATAAATGTGATATATTAGTACATCACTCACCACTATATATATGGTGCACATTAAGGTTGAGTTCATTTACTATATAATTCCTTTTACCACATAAACTATTAGTTACAAGTTGTAAATATAGCATTGTTTTTTCCTGGAATCAAAAGTCTGCATCACATTATGAATGTAATGCAGACTAAATATCCTTATCCTTCTGAAGAATTTCATGCATATACTGTTAGCAACACCTAAAGCTGGATACTGCCAAAAACCACCATTATCCAAACTCTCCCTGATTCTAGTCTTGAAACACATACTGCCTTCAATTGAGTCTGGACTGGGCCTTAAAACTCACTCTTAAAATGCTACTTGCAATTACTTACTCTGACTGACAAATCCTGAAACACAGTCTATTAGCCAGTTGAAAACAAGGATGATACAGATGCAGCGCTTAACACTGTAGGACATACTTTTAGACAAAACAAATAGTGCACAAACTTACATGCTCATCAGTACCAGATCACTATGATTATTGAAATGCTTTTCAAGCCATCAGTGAATGCTATTGCACTTCAGTAAAGATATTGTCTTCATATGTATCTATAACATGACCTTCTTGGCATTACATAAATACAAAATCATATTGCTTATGCAGCACCATATGATATACCAGAATTCATCCACCTGTTATACATCTCATCTTTTAGTTTAAGTATCTGGAGGCTAGAACCGTCATTCATATGCGATTTATAGAGTACTTGGAGGAATGAGGCCTCAACCTCTTTGAGGTATCAATGTGCTACAGTTTAAAAAACAAACAACAGTGACCTTTTGTAGCTGTGTAATTTAAGGCTCTGTTCTAGATTCATGCAGATAGTCCCAGTACTCGCACTGGCTACAGTGGTGTCCCCAGTAAAGACGCAAGGAATTGTAGGCCTAACTACAGCATCAGGGCCTTCTGTCCATTAAGCTTTCATGAGGCTTTCAAGACTACTGTAATAATGCAATAAATGTGAGGTAGAAGAATATTTAGTCATTGTTAAGCTTTTCAAAACACGCTACAGATACTCTTCTAAGCCTGTGTGTCTTCCATGTGAAATAGATTTTACTGAATTTGACTTACAATAGGAATAGAAAAATGTAATATTGCACTTGCTAAATCTCTAGTAAAAAAGAAAAAAGTATTCAGTTTCTTTTTACAGCACTTAAAAAAATACCCATGACCTATTTCTGTTTCAGTTTATACGTTAACCGTAAACTCATATGACATTTTCTAATTGTAATTTTAATTAAAAGGATAAAGACTGTACTTCTGGGTTGGGTTTCACTCCTTCACCCCCCCAAAAAAATATGTGAAAATAGGTTTAT
>JAOEHY010028262.1:0-36269 GCA_025447955.1 Psilopsiagon aurifrons
TGAGGTCTCACAAGAGCAGAGTAGAGGGGCAGGATCACCTCCCTCGACCTGCTGGTCATGCTCCTTTTGATGCAGCCAGGCTTCCGAAGGAATTGTGGCCAGCAGGTTGAGCGAGGTGATTCTTCCCCTCTGCTCTGCTCTTGTGAGACCCCACCTGCAGTCCTGAATTCATCTCTGGGGTCCCCAACAGAAGAGGGACATGGACCTGTTCAAGCAGGTCCAAAGGAGTCCATGAAGATGATCAGAGGGGTGGAGCACCTCTGCTATGGAGACAGGCTGAAAGAGCTGGGATTGTTCAGCCTGGAGAAGAGAAGATTCCAGGGAGACCTTAGAGCAGCTTTCATTACCTAAAGGTGGCCTACAAGAAATCTGGAGAGCGACCTTTTAACAGGGCATGTAGTGACAGGATGTGAGGGAACGGCTTCTCACAGAGGGTAAATTCAGGTTAGACATTAGGAAGAAATTCTTCACTGTGGGGGCAGTGAGGCTCTGAAACAGGTTGCCTAAGGAAGCTGTGGCTTTCCCATCCCTGGCAGTGTTCAAGGACAGGTTGGACAGAGCCTTGGTCAACATGTTCTAATGGAAGGTGTCCCTGCCCATGGCAGGGGGGTTGGAACTGGATGATCTTTAAGGTCCCTTCCAACCTAAACTATTTGATGAGTCTATGAATTTAGGAATAAAAAGGCTGAACTGATACTAGCAAAATCATGTGTCATTAAAACCAGCTACAGCTCTACTGCTGAAGTGGATACACCCACAGAATCTTTTTTTCACCTCACAAGCATAGCAAGTGAGGAATGTATCAAGGCATTTTTGCCATTTCATTTGCAGAACTAGATTTATATCAAGGCTTTATAATCATCAGACCCACAAAGATGCAATTTTGAGTCCAGGAGGTAATTTAGCCTTAAGAGGGCACCTGATCTTGCAGCAGTTATGTTGCAATCAAATGTTACCTTACGAACCACCCTCCGTTAATGTTCAGCAAAGAGAAACAAGGCAGGAAAGGAAGAAAGATAATTCTAGGATGCTAAGAATTTCAGTGTACCGTATCTTCAAGTAAAGGCTACTCCTTGTTTATTTCACTGTGTAGGAAGAAGGTCTGAAAGACTTAGGAATTTTTATTTGCTTTTAGAATTAATATTAAAAGACACAATATTTGGCTGTCCTTAAGAGTACCTCAAAGGCATTGGAAGAACCAAGTGGGCTAGAATATTACAAGAATACCAAAGCAATGAAATGCGATTAAATTGAAATGGGAAATTAGTTTGACTTAGTCCTTTTAAGGGTCTAAATTCTGCTAATATTACATGGCATTCATGAAATTCACTGGCAAACAGAGATTGAAAGGATGGCACATAAGGACAGATTTGAAATTTCAGATGCTGCTGAAACTGAAATTACAAAAGAGGTAAGTTTCTCCATGAAACTAGATTGGCTGAGGTTGTATGTGCTTGGTAACAGAGCTCCGTAACTGACTTGGTGTAGCTGTAGTTTTTTGCTAAAGGCTGAGGCAAACTTGAGAGCTCTGCCTAGTGTGGATTCGCTGTTGACAGACATTATGGGATCGCTCAGCTGGTCCTTCCCACTGGGGACACCTCAGTTGTCATTGTCTTCTTTCCTGATGGCTATTGACATGACATTGTAGGATAATAATTTCTTCCAAGGCCCCTGCCTTTGTTGCCTTTGGTTAAAGTTGGCTGATAGGTTTTAAAGATACCAAGTAAACTTGCAGACAAACTTAGCTGGAGGACAAAAGCTGGGCTGAAAATAGTTATAAACCTGAGGTCCACTATGAAGGCAGAAGTACCGGTCCAACTCATTTATCTTGTTAAACAATGCACAGTTTTTTCCTGTATCCTGAACTCATGTTCAGACTAGACTGTAGGTAACACATTTCTAAGTTCACCATTTGGCATTAAATGCTACTTGCAGCATGCATTAAAACCAGCAGGTTTGGTTACTGTTTTTTCCATCTGAAAGCTAAAAATTCTGTTACATCCTGGAGTCAATGAATTCTGGGAGTAGTTTGAACATGGCTGCTGCATGCATCTCTATAGCTTAGATGTGCATCTTTTGAGTTTAATTAGATGAGATGAAGCATTCCTCCTCCTGAGAACTCTGGTTTGGTCATTTTTTGTTTCTTTTAAACAAAACATTTTCCTTGCTCCCACTTAACCGATCAAGAGGAGAGTTACTCTGGTTGCGCTGCTGACTGCTTCTTGTTTTCTATATGGACTTTCTTCTACACGGAGCCAGTCAAAACCACTGAGGCTTTGCATGAAGACAGAGGTTTGGTAGCTTGAAGATCTGCCTTTTCTTGCTTTCTTTATCTCCTGTCATGTAAGTACAGCTCAGATTTTTTCCTCATTGCTTCAGCTGAGACATGCAAACCTCATTTCTATTGCCAATCTACAAAAGTCTGAGGGAATTTCATCAGTGTTGGCGTACAGGGAACACAATAGCAAATGAAGTCTGCACAAAGTAGAAAGAAGGTAAAAAATTAATCTTCCACATTATATGTTAACACTATTGTTTCCAGAAAAAGACAGAGCTGTCAATATAGACAGTACAGTATATGGCTATGATCAACAAAATGTTTTAAGATTCATATCTGTACAGATCATATATCCTCAGGTGAAATCTCTGTACAGCTCTGACTGTTGCAGCCTAAAAGACTGCAAAGTTAAGAGACATTTGGAGACACTGAAGGGACATGAAAAAAAGACCTCTAACTGAATTAGAACTTTTTGCGCAAGAAATTAAGTAAATAAGAAGAGATCCAAATATGCAAGCCTGGGGCTTAGGATTAAAAAAACACCAACCAACCAAACCAAAACTAAACTAAAGACCCCCAACCCTTTCCTGAACACTGTAAAGGAATGGAAAACCAGAGGGGATGAGTGCGCTGTTGGCATCTTGTGAATAGAAAAGGGGCTGAAGAGAAATGAATAAGCAGGCTTGAAACCTTCTGCGGAAGTTTATGTTTTATTGCATTTCTTATTTCTTTTTTTATTATGTTAACAAGTCAGCCACCATGATATAAATTTGAAACAGTGATGCAATGACAGTAATGTGTGAAAAGCCTGGGCAAACCAACTCAGCGTAAATGTGCTTGGGGCTAGCAGTCATCTTAATCTAAAACCTCCCTTTCAGCCTGTCGTTGCAGCAGCTCCTAGAAGGGGAACAGGAAGGCCTGTAACAACTGGGATTGTTTATGTCTTTATATGTGATCTCCTATGAAAAAGCACAAAATCACTGAGTGACTAATAAACAGACAGCAGGATGGTCAGTAGGACAGGACAGCAGGGACTGGGAGTAACTAACCCAAATTACATGGTGACACTTCAGCATGCAACAGCCTAAATTGAGGCAGGTGGTCAACCCACTGTACTTGACACTAAGTACCAGTCAATAATGTACTATGTAAGGAGGTAAGTAGCTGTCATCTGCCCTAAGAAACCACAGGACAACTCTAAACCACTGTCCTTGAGGGAAAGTGTAGTTGCTGTCCCATTTTCCTTCCTTTACTTTCCTCCTTTCTAAATTCTACTTTGGTAAGCAGTTTGTAAATGGGAAGTACAGTATTGTTCAGGTCACTTTTTAGTAAATATTCCCTAGAAATTCTGGGTCAAGATCTAGCAAAAGGCTTGCAAACATAAAAATAGAAGAGAGAACATGGTTTGCAAGCTTTCATTTTCTTAGTCTTGTAGTACAAGAGGAGGCAGACTGTGTAGCTGACAACTCATGTATTTGAAACCAAGAGTTGTCTTTTCGTCAAAGAATAAAATAGACTGGAACTCACTGCTCCCAGATGTTATTGAAGTCAAAACACACAGCAAGAGTCCAAGAGGGAGGGCAGTAATCTCTTGTCCTAACTTACTGTATTTCTGGATATTCTTATTATTCATATAAGAGGTATTGAAAAAAAAAACCATAGTTGGAAAACACAAAGTTTAAACAAGTTAGCAATTACGATGAAGTCTCCATCACCCCAATTCTGTTGAAGATATGTCTGGGTTTGGTTTGGGTTTGCACATCTTCTCAGAAGCATTGGGAATTGACAACAGCTAGAGATACACAAGTGGGCTAAATGAACATAATGCAGTATGGCAAGTTACATGCTCCAGCGAGTTCAACATTTTCTTAGAAATAAAACTAGGTTTAGCCCACAGAGAGAGCATGTCAGTGATCAAACTATACTTGCCTTGAGGAAAAACAGGGGAAGGAGTCTCTAAGGTTTAATTCTATAAAGGAGAGTTTCAAAGAGACTACTGAAGAGAAAGTAATTGCTACAAACTCCCTCTTTCTGAAAGGTCAATTTTCAGTTCCCTTTAGGAGAATGTAAGAAATACATGTCACACAACTGTTCAGAAAATCCTTTGTTACTGTAGGAAGTCATTTCTTCTAGGCAACTTAGGCTTTTGGGAAATTCACTTCTACTGAGATCCATTTCAGGTGTTATTGTACAACTATTTGGGCTCAGAAAACCTTGTTTGCAAATGCAACAGACCATGAAAATGGTGAGTTAGATTCCTCTTTATATCTCTGCTTAGCAATTAAAATTTCTAACTTAAAATGCAATCACTATTAAGATCCTCGAAAGCACTACCGTTCCCTGTAGAAGGGTCTGTCACAGTTCCACTCAAGATTCTTTAAAGTTCACATTATTTGCAAAGGCTCATTTTGATGTTTATTCTCCCACATATACAAAATCTGGTGGCAAAAGTCCTACTATAAAACTCTGTATGGAAGAAGGGAATCCAGCTTTTACTGTAACTTGCTTCTCTTTCAATAGTAGCATAGTCCACTACTACTGCTAATACATTTGTGCAGAGCAGAATACATTTGTGCTTACATGTCTTTTTCATTAGCAGTTGTATGGTAACAGTGGAACACCACATCCTGGAAAACATAGCAAGGGAGGCTGTTTTGTTAAGGTAGTTTTACAAGCAAAATGAAGACACACCCAAAGTCCACACAAGGGCTTTTAATCCAGATATTGTGAGTAAAACCAGCAGCTGCATTGTCGCCTTCAAGAGATGTAGGCACATTCTGGTTGACTTCTTCACTTTGCCGCATGAGAACTGCTGCTGAAATTTCTTCAACAAGACTAGAGCCTTCAGAGCAATGCTATAGAGAAGGTTCATGCGCTCTTCAAGATGTCAGTATAACCAGATGTAGTTTGCTTTTCATCACATTTTCAAAATCCTTGGGAGAAATGTTTAATTGCTAACATTTTTCATCAGTTTAAGAAACTCAACCTGCTAATCTGTGTCTTAATATATTAAGAAATCAGTTATGAAAACATTTGTGTAGTAAGTAATGTAATCTGTTACTAAAGGCTTGCTACATTCTATTGCAGCAAATTAAAATATGGAGTAAAGCTCATCTCACAAGACCTATGAGTCTCATTAGTAGTCCTGATCATTTTATTCAAAGAACTGTTCGTATGCATTTTGGTTTCCAGAATAGGCAATTTACATTTTTGCAGATTCCATGAAAGCTAAGCCACTGGACTGGTACTTTTCCTATACAGTAGGCAAAGCCATTAACAAATCTGTGGGACAAGAAAGATAATTCATCAAATCAAGCAAAGATGGATTACACGATACTGTTTGCTTTAGAATAAGCTGGGACCATTATACTTCTTTACACAAGATGTCAGAGCTCCGGCAAAAATCTGGGAAGAGAGCACAGGATTTCCCCAGCTGTCTTCTTCTTGTGAAGTAGAGGAAGATGCACCTGAGATGCACTGATACTGCAGAGAAGGATGTAGGTAATTCCGGTTTCATATCTGGTCTGAGTGTATCTCATCCTTTTGAGAGATGCTCCACACTCTTCCCCTTGTCAGGCATAATCCCTGTGCTGTGCAATGTCAAGCCACCTGCTAAAGCAGGGGGATCTGAGAGGAAGCAAGCACACCCCAGAGTCTGGGGGTCAGCATGCTGCATTGGTGTACAAATAGGATACCCATGGGCTGCCTGTGAGCATTTCTGCGAGTGTCACATGGGCTGCTTGACAGGCTGACATCTGCATGAGGGACAGATACATCCTGACTTAGGTTGTGCTCTGGTGTACAGGGGGAGGCTGTTACAACTGCTAACTTCTGTTGTGCTTCTATAAAAATACAATATACTCAAATAAAAGCATGGAACTTAGTGACCTTGTGTTTGAATTGAAGGATTTTTGCTTCAGAAGGATTTGAATGTTTTATAATATTATAGATGTAAAACCCCAAGTATTTTTGTTTTATCTTTTGTGTGATGACATCTTGGTCTTTCATGCAGTGAGACTAGTCTTTTGAATAAGACTATTCATATGCTTGCAGTGCCAGGAGCTTCAGTCTTTTATACACACCCTCCAAACTATTAACCCAGGATGGGTAGATAGAAAAGGAAGCAAGTTCAGTCTAATTAATTGGATGTCCCAGCCTGCAAATGGCAAAGACACAAGCAGGTCTGCAGTGACTCAACAGCAGTGGCTCAGGAAACAGCCTTCGCATCCCCACTTTCCTTTGATAAAAAAATAATTTCTGGAAAATCATTTACTTCTCAATTATGTAACTGAAGAGTTCAAATTTCTTCCACATTAGTAAGACACCCATCTACAGATACAAGCTGTCAAGTGCAACAAACACCCTTCCTGATATCCCAGCTGGGCACAAGTCAGTGAGACCCAGATGTTTTACAAAGATGTTTGCTTTTAAAGTTACTAAAAGCAGTATCATCCTTAATAAACATAAAGGGCATAAACACCGGAGCTATTCATTTACTTGTCTTGCAGTCTTCTGCATTATGATGGTTAGCCCAGCTCTGTGTTGGTGTAATGCAGCACGACTCAGTGCTAACTTCACAGCTGTGCTGGTTTAAAACAACGAAATTGGCCTGGTTTAGAAATTGAGAGCTGCATGATTCTGCAACTTCTGTCTCTATATAGAAAACAGAAGCATGTAAGAAAAGTAATAGGGTAGAGCACTACCCTCAGCAGTTTGGAACAACAGTGGTACTGCTGTGCATTACTAACTCCAGCTTCCTGCCAGCAGTTTGTCTCAGAGCCCTAGGAGCAGTGCAAGAGAAACCTCTATATGATACATGTAAGGCAGCAGAGTGCTCTGCCTTGAAATAAGAGCCCACAGACGAAGCCGATGGAATACATTGGACACATTGTTTTATTGCTGCCTTACTGCTGAGATTGGGGAACTGTCAGGAAAATGCTTGGTGCTGCTGCTGCGCTGTTCCAGGAGGACATGACCTGCTGTAGGAGATAGCCAAACACTGCCTCTGGAATGCAGCAGCAGCTCCTGTAAATGCTGAAGAACTGGAAATATCAGACTAGTTCTCTCTACACAACTGAGTTTCCAGCAGCTGCGTTATTGCACAGTTTAAAAGTAAAACAGTATTTCTACACCAGTTGGAGTGTGTCAGCTGCACTAAACCCACACAGAAGCTGGTCCCATGGAAGCAGATCATACCCTCAGCTCCTCACCCCCGCCCCTCAGCCCACTGGGGTTACTGTTAATTTCCAATGCTGAAGCAATATTTCCAATGCACACAGCAATATTGGATTACGAAGGAGCACAGGCTACGTCTCAGCTGTTTTAAGTGCTGCCAGGAGAAAAGAGGACTTGGGTCAAGCCCAAGCTAGCCAAGCACAGAATTGCCAAACCAAGGCTTTCAATAAATCAGTTCCCAGAAAGTCATGAGACTGGCATTAAAAAAACCCCACTCATGAGGCCTTAATAATAGTTTGGGGTTCTCTATTTCCTTTCGATGCTATAATATTCAGGTTTCTCTTCAAGCTTGGGAAAATCTCTTTGTGCTTCCTTGGGGTTAGGTTTTCAATTCCTAGCTGATTACCTGATTTTGAGATGACAGAAAAGAAGGCTTTGATTACAATACTTCAAAAAAATACAGAATTTAGCATCTTTGAAAACACCGCTGTTCATATTCCTGATCTGATATACATGTTCCTAGGGTGTCAGAGAGAAGGATCATTGTTTCTAACTCCAGTTACACTGTCAGAGAAGCACAGCTGATAAGCTTATTACAGCCTGGATTCCCATGGGGTCCCAGCCTGTAGCTGGTTTTGCAATTGCTTTCATATTTTTAATATATAACAGATACAATCATTTACATGCATAAATGTTTGCAGCATTGACACTTGTCCTTTTTCACATGTATGTGGAAGGATCTAATTTGGCATCTTAGACACCTCCCGGTGTGTAGCTTAAGAAGTTCAGCCCTAGTATTGCTTTACACTTTGATTAGCATTTTTATTTTCAGTGATGTGAATTGTGACTTCCAATGACTCTGAATATCAGCAACATTTATTTGAAATTATAGCCTTTGACCAGAGAACATAGAATCATAGAATGGTTTGGGTTGGAAGGGAGCTTAAAGATCATCTAGTTCCAAACCCCCTGCCATGGGTAGGGTCCCCTTCTATGAGACCAGGTTGCGTCAAGGCCCATCCAACCTGTCCTTGAACACTGCTAGGGATGGGGCAGCCACAGCTTCTCTAAGCAACCTGTGCCAGTGCCTCACCTCCCTCAAAGTAAATAATTTCTTCCTAGTATCTAATCTAAATCTCCCTTCTTTCAGTTTGACATATATATATATTACATTTATGCATTTTATTACTTCATTTTATTACTACATTTTATTACTTATTACTTTTATTACTTCTTGCCAATTCTCTACATTTTCATTTTATTCTAGAAACTTCTTAATTTCCTAATTCCTGATGTGAAAGTCTGCTGAAAACTTTTGCCACCCTCCACTGCTGGTACGTGCATCGCGTTCAGGTCTGTGAGGAACATGGAGCCCTGTCTTGGTATGCCTCCTGGTGGACACACAACCCTCCTGCCTTAGCATACTTTTGTGCATCACTCTTTCTCCAAGAACCTTACACAAAAGCCTTTGTCATGTGCAAGTGAGCTGGCTTCTCGTTACAAACCAACAGGCTCCCACTCACAGTAAATGCATTCCTTCATCACAGGCTATACAAAGATGTATTCTGCAAAAGTAGTAAAAGACCAGCATGCAGACTCTCATACATCACTCACTCCACCTGCTATTGACAGGACAGCATGACTTGCAGCATCTACAGCAATCAACATCTTGCTTAATGGAGACATTTTGCTTACATCTTGTTGCGTGTGTTGTTACAGAACAACCATAAGGACTCTGAGGAAGAGAGTAAAAATGCTGCTGATATTTCATAATTGCATTATCCAGAGAGAGAAGTGGGTGCAGGAAGGCAACAGGAGTGGGTATCAGGCTGTAATTCCTTGTCAACACAAACCTTCTGCAGTCGTAAAATTACCTTTTTGTTTAATTGGATACTGATTGCTTTCTCAGCTTATCATAGGAAGGAGCTGTTGCTATGAAATGTTATGTGTTACATGAAGTAGAAGAATTTCAGAAATTCAGAAAAGTAAGAAAAGTTTTCCTGTGGAAAAACTCGCACATCTTTCTATTAAAGAGTATCAAGACTTCAGACAACTAACTTTAAAACCCAAGATGGGATTTCAGTCTTTTATGTATGACAGAAATGTGGCTTTGAGGCAACACATTATCTACAGTTAAACAGAATTCCATGGCAGTAATTCACCTTCCTGTCATAAGACAGACCCATCTCAGCTTTCCTCTCTGAGTGGATAACACCAGGCTCTGCCTTATTTCCAGAGCCCCAAGTCTTTGAATGACAGAACTCCAAACATTTCTGTTTCCTGCTCTATTTCAGGTGCTGTAGTGAAACTGGCAAAGACAAAATAATTGCAAACAAAAGCCCCTCCTGCCCTGCTGCACTGCAGTTACTGGATCCTCACCAACAAAAGGACAAAGTTCCCAAAGCTCCCTTTTGTTGCAGAATCACTTGGCAGCTACACACATACTTTGCTGCTACTCAGATTACCTGCCTTTTACAAAAAGGCTTACAAACCACTTTAATTCCCAAAATAAAAACAACCACCCCATGAGCATTCATTGGTTGATGACCTCTCCTTCACCTTCCTGCCCTATTGGATTACCTCAGATCTCACTGCTCCCAAGTCCTTGCCCTCCTGGGCTGAAGGTAACAACAAAAAGCCCAGCCAATGTGTCCCACCCACTGGTTTCTGACTGGCTGGAGCTTCCTATGATCGATAAAATAAACATTTTATTTAAGTTTGATTGCTTGAAATTAGACCAAGGTCTGTGTTACTGAACTGTCAGGGGCAGGTGGAAAGGAAGACTTTGGTCTCAGAATTAGAAATCTCGGGTTGAAGAGATGGTACAGTTCAGAGGAAGGAACATTGAAACAGAAAACATCGTGTCAGCAGCTCACATGCCCACTCCTGCCCACAGTCACCTGAAGGTTGCCAAGATGAAATAATGCTGCCTGCTGCTCACCGGTCTATTTCTGTGAGGGCTTAGTTGCACTCTTGTAATCCAAGAGAAACTGTAGCCAGAGGACTGAACTAAAAGTTATGCCAAAACCTCAGGTGGGGAATCCTAGGATATTGCAAATCACACTATCTTAGAGAAGAAACTCTGGATGAGATGGTTCTGATCCCATGTTGGTTAACAGCAGATGATCACAAAAGGAAATTTCCACATGGACCATGGATCCTTTCTTTTCTCTGATCTCCTTCAGTATTTCAACTGAAAGGGATAATGTGGTGCAAATTTGCTTCTAAGAAAATTTAAGTTAAACCACTGTTTATACAGAACTTTGATAATGACCAGAAAAGCTAATTGTATAAAGAAGTCTGATTAATTGGTGGAATTATTATTTTCAAAAAACTCTCTAATAAAAATGCTGTATTTGCAATTCACAAATATGCATTCATGCCATGTCTCCTGTAGACAGAAAACCAGGTCTCAGGGAGATCATCTGTAGTAATTTATAGAAATTATCTGCTGATTATTGGCATACATATGTAGTGTTTTTATCATCCTGAACCTTGGAATTTTAGGCCAAATAGAAGAAAATGTGGTAACTTTGCTCAGCAGCATGAACCAACCCAAGCTGGGACTGCTGTTCTCCTAGAATACATCTCCTTGTTTTGCACAAGGGTGGGGGGCTGTAGGCTGGTTGATGGAACTAAAATGGCTGGAAACCACTTACTTTCTTCTCTCTCCTTTCATCCCCCCTGCTTTTTGTTTTCTAGGTTAGTTTTTGCATAGATCACCTCTAGCAATCCACCCCACACCTGGCTCATGAACACTGGAACAGCAAAAGGGAGGGAGAGGCAGACAGGAGAAGGACCACAACAGCTCCACCCCAGGTTTCTATAAATTGTCATGGGACTACATTCCATGGCCTGAATGATGAAGACAAATGTGAATACCTGTATATCATCCTGCTGAAATTGTTTGCCATCTGGTGGTTTGATGACCTCCTACAAATATAAACTTAAAAAATAGTAGAGTTGGAGAACTAAATTATAAAAAAAAGTTTGTATTAGACCTGCTCCCCAATGTGCAAGAACCCATACAAACACATAGGAAAGGTGAAGCATCTCTCACAGAATATTTATCACTGTAATGAACATGCCATGGAGGCAAACAACAAACCCTTGCGCACAAGCAAGGTGAGATTCAGGGAGAAGTTAGGTACACACTGGTTATAATTTAACTCTCTTTTATTTCACTCTGCTACACTTATTTCATCGAGGTGTCCTGACCTAATTTGCTCCACCATTTTCTTTGAGCTTGCCCACCCAGAACCACATGATATGTAAAAATTATGAGGGAATTAGGAAGGTTCTGTGTTTGGCAGTGAGGGGTTTCAGGAAGTAGCAAGAGTTAGCTGCTCTGCAACAGAAGCAATAGCCAGGAGCTAAGCACAATACCAAGGCATGTGAAAACAGTCACTTCACCAACAAGGAATCAGGATGCAAAGTGGCAAGCCAGGGTCAAGACTGATTTCTGAGACAGAAGTCAGGGTCAGACACAGTCCAGTGGTCACCCAGCAGGGCCACAGGCACAAGGCAGGTCTGAGGCCAAGCCAAGATCAGCAAGTCTGGATGAACACCAGATTCTCGGAGATGCAAGATGGTGCCAATAGCGCTGCTGCACAAATGCTCTGTGGCACAGGTGAAGGCCAGCATGAGCCTCAGATTAAAAAGGGCTCTCAAAAGAAAGGAGAGGCATGCCCTCATCACCAGCTTTTTTCACAACTGTTCTTATCAGTTAAGGAGCTGACCTTGTACTCTGCCAAATAAAGCTCTGCATGGGGGTAACATGCTCAGGGTCATGGCAGTCTGAAGGCTGGAACAGAGCTGTGGAACATGTCCAGCACAGGTATTAATGCTGGTTAATAGAAATAGCCTTCTTCATTTAAATGGTATTTGAACAAAAACCCACATGAAAGCAGATTGAAGCAAAGTTCAAAGAGCTTACTATGTTCTTGGGGGCAGCAAGAACTCTTGTGGTTAATGACAGCTTCAATAATGAGAAACAGCAAGGGATATCTGGGTTATTAACTGATTACAAGATTATTTGAGGCTACTAATTTCATTTGTACATGGGAACAAAAAATCAAATACAGTCCTAGGATGCATCGTTGCCATACATTTATTTTAGAGACACTGTACAAGACCTGAAGTGAACAGACGAACTAGTTGCCCACATCTAACAAGGCTGAATTCAAACTAACATACACACAAATGGCTTAGTGAGATATTCAGAAGGATAATAAGAATTTCCTGCCTTGTGAAAAGAGACCTGTAGCAACAGAAGCAAAAATAAAAGGGCTGGAGGGAGTACAATAAATGATGGGTGAACATCACAAAGAACAAAAAAACCAAAAACTATTTAAACTCATGAGCAGCCCTGGGCAGGGACAAATCAGTATGCATAATCCTGTACTAAGAATTAAACTAATAAAATAAATTATTTGAAAATTAATATATAATTAAGCCTTCTACCCTTCCAATGAGTGAAATTTTGGGCCTGTTTTTCTGTGCAGTTAATACCAACAAGAAAACTTTAATAAACTGATACTTCTATACTTCTATATTTAGTTACTAGAGTTGCATGTGACAGCACATGTTTACATTAGACAGTCCAGAGGGTCCCTTTCAGACTTATTTCCCACTTAACCATAATTTTTTGACAAGCAGCCATCTGCTTAAAATCAGACTAGATTGCTTTTTTGGCTTTGTAATATTAAAAGTCCACATAATACTATATACATTTAGCTATGCACTGCCTTATAAGAATGCATATATGACCCTATGATGTAGTGACAATACTGAAATAAATGTATTATTCGTGGCCTCCTTCTCCTGTGCTGTCGAAGACTGAAACCTAATGAAAAATAGCTTAGTGTGGGTATGTGGATACCAGTACACTCACTGAGGATCTGGCACTCAGAGTATCCATTTAAGTGACTGCCCTATGATACATTCATTTGTTAATGTTAGCTGCTTTTATATTAATATAAGATTTAATAATCATATTGAGTGCATTGATTTTGGTTATATTTTTAAAATATTACTCTACAAAAGGTATACTTGAAAAAACACAATTACATTGCTAGTAATCAAAGAACAACTGAAAGCTGTTCTGCCTGTATTACACAGTGGCAACCTATGTAAAGTTACTGCAGCCTTTGTAACATCAACAGTTTCAAAGGAAATTGCCTAGAAAAAACGGGTCAGCCTCACACCAGCTGAAAAGTAGAGCTATATTGTGCATCTAGAAACTAACACTTTTGAAATCCTACACTAAATCTAGATGAGGACAGCAGTACGTTTGGTTTTTATGGAAAGAATACTGGATTGTAAAGGATAATAATGTGAAACATATTTGATGTAACAGGATTATCAGGTGTAACAGTGTAGGTGCTAAAAAGGCTAATTTGACATAGCAATAATGGAAATAAAGATAAAAGACAAGATTCAGACTTTGTAAAACCTTACACTGAACATCTTTGTAATGGATAAAGAGAATCCCTCTAATGACATTGAGTATGTTATGTGTCACTTAGGGCGTAGGAGCTACATACCTGAAGCAGTGAAATCTGGCACATTCAAGTCACTTGGTTTATGGCCAGTTTATAAGCTCTTGACATTTCCATCACAGCCTTTTCTCTTTAAAGAAAATACATGTTTAAGTTATATAGTATAATGTTATCTCCCTCTCTGATCTTACTCTGGCACGAACAAAAACACAGTCCTAAAATCATAAGGCATCAGGAATAATCCTAACTACCTCAAGCGCCTCAGAGGTAATCAACATTTCCTTTCTCCCATTTATTTTCATATTTGATTGATTTGGAAGTAAATGCTCCCTTTCGTCCTCACTCGGCACTCTCCTGTCAGCATGTGGTAGAGTGAAGGGGATCTGCATACCCATCTAATCAGAACTTGTACAGCAATGTGTACGCTGCAGAGAGCCAAATTAAGTCATTATGCGTAGTCTGAAATTGCTCGAGAAATCTCAGTATTTCCTATTGATATTTGACCCATTCGCAGTGAATGCCTGCCTCTTGTTAAAACCTTCGTTAGCACTGCTGTCCCTTTGCTGGTACCTGGGTTTTAGAAGTTGATTTTGTCATAAAATACAGTCTGAGATCCCCGAGCTGCCATGTCCATTCCCCTGTGTCCCTGCTTCTTGCCCTGCCTGGAGCCAGGGAGCTCAGTCTCCCATAGGCCACGCAACTGAAATGGACATTTGGGATGTAGCGAGCTTCTAGGAGTCCCTGGGTGCCACCTCCACCCACCAGGGTCCCGCCAGGGCTGAGCCCCCGCCGTGGCAAGAAACCCCTCACGAACCCAACCAGGCAGAGAGGCAGAACAATGTTGGACACCACGGGACCACCTTCCCTGGAAGAATAGGGCTTAGGTTTGAATGAGGGAAGTTGAAAGCTTCCGCGGTGCTGTAGCACGGTCTGAGGGGCCTCCGGGGACGCCAACAGAACCCGGCGGCGCAGCAGGCGAGCACCGCCCTCCGCCTGTCCCCTAAACCCCGGCCGCTCCGCTTCGCGCATCGCTGCGCACTTTGCGTAACCCTGCTCTGCCCGTCGCGCGGTCACCTCGCAGCACCGTCATAAGGGGGCGGGGAGCACGCTACGTACACGGCTGCGAGAATCGCCGTAGGTCGCGCCAGAGGCGTAAGCAGTAGGACTTTGTCCCCGCCCCTCCCCGGTGCCGGCGCGGAAGCTCCGCGCTCCTGTCCCGCCGCCATGGCTGCCCTGGGGCCGGTACGGCTCCTTCGGGCCGCCGCCGCCGCCTCTTCCTTCTCCCGCCGCTGGCTGTTCTGCGCCTCGTCGATAGCCGGGGCATGGCCGGGCTGCGGCAGCCCCGCCGCTGTCGTGAGGGCAGCTCGGCCGCTCAGCCTCTCTGCCCGGGCGGTGCTTAGGTAAGAGGGTCAGAGCCGTGAGGCGCCGGGCGGGCTCCTCAGGGCGGCGGCAGCTCTCACTCCGCGGCAGCGCCGTAAGGGCCCTGGCAGGGCCGCTGCCTGGGCGTCGGCGCTAAAGGCACCCAGGGCCAAGGGCCGTTCGTGGGGACCGAGCTGGGCTGGTGCTGCGTAACCTTCCCCCGGTTTCTCGGCGCCGTGCGTCCCGCGGTGCCCCTTGTCCTCCCGTGCCCCTGCATCGGCTCCGTCGGGGCGGGTCTCGGCCTCTTCCTCGCCCCGCTCAGGGCCGCGCCTCGCCCCTGCTCTCGCTGTCCCGCCTGGGACTGCCGTGGCAGCGGCGCTGAAGCCCTCTGCGGGGGGCATTGCAGTAGCCCCCCTCGGGTTGTTAAGCCGCAGGGCCTGTGTGATCTTGTGGAGTCTGAATCCCCTTGAAGGGGCTTGTAATGTTATGGAAAACTGAACTAGGGTTCCTTATGTTTAAACTAGCTTTCTGAAAGGTTGTGACCCTATCAGAGTCGCTTTTTCGTGCAGCGCAGCGCTTCCCCTTGCCGTTGGTGTGGTTTTATTTCGGTTTTTTGTGAAAGCCTGGCCAGGCCTGTGGTAGACCTACAGAACATACCAGAGAGCCCAGTAATGACAGTACTGAACATCTGAAGTTTTCTTCTACCTTTGGTGTAGTTTTACGTTACTGAAGAGCCCTCGTGCATCCAAGTGTGCAGAACCCCTCCTCTTCTCACCAGTATGTATGAGTAGGTGTATCAAAATTTATGAGCCTTGTAGATGTTTAATATCCCACAGCCATGGATTTGCAGCTTAGTACATGTAGTCAGAGGCTGTGTTTCTGCATGGCCCTCTGGCTTGAAGCTTGTGTATTTAAGGATAAGTTAGTATATACAGTTAACTTTCAGTATTTAAAATGCAGAAGTTTTAAAAGCCTAATTTAGTGAGTTGCCAGAGAAGTTTCTTTGGCTCAGAATGAGACCCACCATCAGCTGCCCAGCATAGGGTCTGTAGCTTTGCCTGTTTCTATGCCATTGAAGTTGTTTCTGTAGTTTGCTTTTAAACTCTCCCCTAGGTGCTTCTTTACTTTGTTCCAGCAGATACTTTTAATATGTAGAGACAAACTAACCTTTTAGTCTAGGACTCCTATGTGAGATGGTTAAGTTACTAGTGCAGATCTCTTCTCTGAGTGACCCAGTGGAGTGGCATTCACTTATTTGAAGATCTCTGATTCACAATTTTTAATTAAAAAATCAAAACGTCTTTGTAAAGTATTGTTAAGTTTTCAAAAGTTATTGAAGCTGTTGAGCAGGGTAAATATGGGAGGAAAAAGAATACTAAAAGTGGAAAACATTACCTAATAATAATGCAAGACCTGTAATCCCTCAGGTCTTTCACAAACAGATTGGAATTAATTCACATGCATTGTGTATGCATACCATCAAAAAAGGTCACACAAGCATTTCATGTGTGTTATTTATATACTCTGTATATACTCACCTGGATGAGTGAGTCCAGAGAAAAAGAATATCCTTGTTTCTTTCATATATTAGTGTTTTCTTCATTTATGTGCAAGTTACCTTCTGTAGTCCTACCGTTTCTGGATGTGATACTATTTGAGACCAAGTTCCTGAACTTGTCAGTGTTATTCCAGTAAAAGGATATATCATTGTTTACGTAAAATTAACTGTATTTGTGTCTAGAGGATGAAGACCTAGCCGTACAAAATTATAAGCTGATGTGGTTCTTGTGAGCAGAGGTTCCCAAGGTTTTTAGTGAAGTATCAGGCATAATGTTTTCATTTCTATTAAATTCTTCCTGTTGCTCCACTTTTATCTGTTATCCTTTATTTTAATGTGAACAGTAGTTTTCTCAGAATTCTTTTATACCTGTCCAGGTAGCTGTACATTATTTTTGGTGCACAGCGTAATTACTAGATGTTTTAAAGTTCAGATTTTTAACTTCCATATTTTAGTTGAGTCCTGTATAATAGTTTAATTCATTAAACTCTTCAGGCAAATAGATAGAGCTGTTAGAATTCCCATTTAATAAAAGATCTAGAAAGAATAGAGTTGGTCTTACGTTCAACACCAGGCTATGGTTGTTGTCTTTGTGTTTTGTTTGGAAATCTGAGAGGTGATTCTTAATTTGGAAGTAATAGCTAAAGATTCAAAAGGACACTTATTTTAAGGGAAAGAGGTGGCTGTTAGGATTCTTGCAGTACTTACTGTTTTTTACATGGGAGGGACAGTGAACAGTGCTTACTGTTCTCTGGTGCTCCTCTGTGCATTCCTAGTGTCTTTAATTTAGGCTATCATAATGATAACGAAGCTAATAGTACTGTGGCAGCCATGTGAAGAAATTAATTATATTGTGTATCTGATGAAAAGGATTCATCTGAGCATGAATTGGGCTATTTATGCCTTATACAGATTACACAAAATAGGTTTTGTTCTTCCTGATAATCCTGAGGCTGTTTATGGTTGCATAGACCTGGCACATTTTGTGTTAATTGCCTCCAACTAGTTCACAGTATGGTGGCATTTGTTTCCTTTTTTTTTTCCTTCACACAAACAATGTCTGGGTAGACAAAAGCCATGTTACTTGAAATTTAAAAGTCTAAATATTGTTTCATGTAGGTGTGATTATTATTAATTTTTGAATGGTATCTCCAAGTCATTTGAAAGATCTGCACAGTGTGTGCTTTGAATGTCTGACTGGTCTGATTATTACAACACACTTCTGAAAGTATTTTCACCACTCTGGCACATGTGCAATAAATCCTCAGTTATTTATAATTTTTATTTAATTGAACGTTTTGGCAAAACTTGATCCTGCTGTAAGACTTAAGAAGGCTGTCTCTAACTCTATTACCAATAAATAAATGTTAGTTTCAGTTATCAGCCAGGGTGACTTAGGTCCCACAGAAAAAATTAATTACTGTAGCAATATTTAACAGAAGTCAGTGACCACTGGTGCTGCTGTGGCTTGTCCACTTACTGCATGTCACCAGTTGGGCATGCACAGCCACAGTGCCATTCTGCAACTGGCTGAAGCTAATGTGAGATTGTTACTACAGAAAAGGGGATCCCATTCCTGTTTCCTCAATTTTGTTGTGGGCAGTGGCTCTTCTGTCAGTTTTGCTTGCTGGTTCAGGTGTGACTACTTTGGTTTTGTGGCTGATTTTTCGGCCAAGTTAGCAAAAGGAGTTGACTTGTGGTAATACTGGTGTAAGGATGATGGTAATGGGGATCAGCCCAAACCACATTTTTGTATTATGTTTAAGCTGATCACGAAGCTTAGCTTGTGTTACTGCCTCATAAAGTTGCAGTAGCACAACTGTTTTACACAGGTGTACATTTCATATGGGAGACAGATGTGACTGTGTACCAGTTCTGACATTGGCATGGCCACTGGCCTGTGAAGATAATGTTTCATTCAGTTTTGTTTCCAGATCCAGTTTACTGCATTGCAGGGTGACTGCTGGAGATTGAAGGAACGAAGGAAGGACTGTTGTTCTTATGACGCTGTGGTGTAATGCCTGATTAGTGTAATCACAGGTGAAGACAGATCAGGTGTGTTTTGACAGCTGGGAAGGACATGACTTGTCTTTTATAAAGGTTCCAGTGGTCTAATGGATTGCCAGATGTCTTGCGTTTTGGTCCATGTTACTTGTGAACCCTTCATCTTGTAATAGAAGACAGAGTGTATTTTGGATATTGGAACAAATATTTAGTACTTGCCATGCCTATACCTTGAGCAGAGGATGCCCATAAATGCGCATGCATCTTGCATTGTGTCTCTTGTTAGGTTTGTGTTTGTCATGTTGACAGAAATACTTCAGTAAGTGAAAGTATATTTCAGTGAGTGCTGGAAGAGCTTTTTGAAGCAGTTTAAAATTACACTGCCAGTGGTTTACTTTGGTTGTCAGGAATGTAAATCTGTACCTTTTCAGATGCAGTGTAAACTCATCAGTCTTAAACTACCAGTAGCAATGGTGAATTTTGTCCTAGTATATCCAAGAATTGGGTGCTTGTTTTCTTGATTGTGCTGTGGGAGTTGTTAGCACAGCAGAGGAGCAAAAAGAAGAGCAGAGTAGCAACTTAAACCTCCACAGGACCCTTTGCTGGAGGTGGTTCTTTGTGACACTGTGAAACATTAATTACATTTTTTTAACAATAGATCTTGAAGATTTCTGAATTCTACAGTGCATGCTAAAGTTGCATCCTGCAGATCAGAAAGGTCAAACCTTCATTATCTATTATAATTTTGGAATGAGTTTATAGTTAATAGTAGCTTGTGGCTGTCTTCAGAAGAATAGACTGAGGGATGATATGACAAGAATTGAACATGACATCATAACGAATCACAGCGCTTACTGCTACCGAGTGAGTTTACAGTTGTGGCAAGGAGATTAAGTTGAGCAACAAACATTTGTTGTTTTTCGAAACAGCCTAAGACTCGCGTCCTAGCTTTACAAGTTACTCGGGTTGCTAAAACCGCATTTTCTTTTACAGCCAGTTCCAAAATAATCTGTTCACTGATGTTTCAATATGGCCCCTTTCAAATTTTTGCTTTGATGTTCAGCGCTGTAGGCAAGAGTTTTCCAGAAAGTGACTTGATTTTCAAGCTTGTATACTTTCCATATGGAAGATCATGTAAGGCCCATAGTTACTAAAAATATTAAAGGGAATATTAAGCATGCTGTTCTTAAACGTGGATTTCATACTGAAACATAGACTTTTTGCATTAGCTTTCAGTTTTTCTATTTGTAGCTCTCATCTCTTGGTAGGTTTCTTCATTGTCCCTACTAGTTTTTCCTGTTTTGCTAACTTACTATAGGAAAGAAAAAGGTCTGTATAAAAACAAACTAACTGTTCTTATCTGTTAGTATATTAAAAGCTTTCCTGTAACATGCATGTGAAATAACGTAGATAATAGAACAGAGGGGGTTTTTCTTTCCCATATTAAAAGCCTTGGTCTTAAGGCATTTTATGCAGACTGCAAGAGAAATTCTTAAATAAACATAATTGTTTGAAAAGCAAAGCAGGAAAAAAAAACCCAACAACAAACCTTCTTTCTTTTAAGCCAGTGTCAAAGCTTTGAACTGCACTGGAATTAATGTTTACGTGGTGAAAACCTAGGAGAACCTGTGCTCAAAAAAACCCAGAATACTTTGAGGAGGGGACAAGGATTCAGTTTTGGAACTAATAAAGTAAAATATCTTAAATTCAAAGCAGAAATAGGAAGAGTTAAAATTTGTCCTGAATGATAATGATGAGAACAATTAAGGTTCATAAATCCTAAGCAGGCGTCTGTAGAAAGGTCTGTAGAGAAGCATTTAAAATAATCTTTTATTTTATAAAAATTTAATTATCAGAATCCTATGTAGCTTCTAGTAACAAAACACACACCAAGGGGTTTTTTTCTTACTTTTTATGGCTTTTGTTCAATGTACAGCAGTAAATACCTGTACATGTTACAGCTGTCAAAAGCCAATAACCTGAGTGTCTGTGCTCTTGGAGTTGATGGTGGTTATTGGTTTAGTAATATTTAATCAGCTGTAAAGATCTAAAAAATTATAGAATTCTTTCTTTAATTCCATTATATGCTTTTCTTTTCAGCTCAGAAGATAAAGTAACTGTTCATTTCATAAATCGTGATGGTGACAAACTAACAGCCAAAGGAAAACCTGGGGATTCACTGCTGGATGTTGTTGTTAATAATAATCTAGACATAGATGGGTTTGGTAAGTAGATTGAGTGAATACTATTCAGTGTTTTGAAGTAATGTTCTGTTACCAGTTTATTCATAAATGCTTGCAGTGTTGTATAATCATTTAGATTGGAAAAGACCTTTAAAATCATTGAGTCCAACTGTAAATGAATATTTATTTCTGAATACTCTCAATTTTTTATTTTTTTTTTTCTTGCAGGGTGCTTAGAATATTTTGGTTCAAATTTAAAATAAATAAATAAATAAATTGGTGTGATCCTTGCTTGAAAGTTGAAGGAGGAGCATGTAGACAAAGTACTGCCAAGGTGGGATCTGAAAGATACCGTCTGCAGACTCTTCAGTGTTGAAAGGTTCCAGGGGCAGCACAAAACTGTTGTGTTTATTTCTGTATTGCCATGCTGTTTCAACTTATTATCAGTCATTTTGTAGTACAAATTGCTGTAGTATTTGAGAGCTAAGTAAAATTAAAAACCAATTCCATGTCAGTTAGCAGAAAAGAGCAAAAATTTTAAGTCTTATTGAAGGGCTGGGATAAAGGAGGCCAGTGCCCCAGACACATCTTAACTTGGTACAAGTTTTGTGCAAAATCAAAATAGAAGGGTGCTATAATACCTCCCTACTCCTTCAAACTTTTGCGCTTTCCATTGATTGGAATGTGATTCTGTAAGATCCTAGGATGTAGGATTCTGCCCATGCAAAGCAGTGGTATTTAGTAATTAAATACCTCAGGACAGTTATATTTACATGAACATGAGCTTAAGATTCAGTAGTTACAAACTAAAGCAGAAAGTGGAAGCACAATTTGTATGAGTGAACGCAAGTCAATTGGTTTAAAAAACATAAGTAGGATATTACTGCACAGTTTGGAATCTGAGGTTTGTCTTATTCCAGTGCAGATAAATTTCTCTGGTAGTAATCAAATCTTTTGGTAAGATTTAAAATCTCAGACTTACATCTGAGTCAGCTCTTATGTCTGGAGTTGCATACAACTGGGGAGAAGAATTATCTCTTAAAAATCTGTAATGTGTTGGTATAACTGGTGTTATATATCACTTACTAAATGCATCCTACATGCTTATTGGCTAATCCACTTGTATTCTACAGTAAATATTCTCTCAGTTTGTGTAAATATCAGCCATGTTAAAGCATTGTGGTAAAGTGGAAAAAAACCCAAAGCAACCAATAATGCTGTCAATAAACAGTAGCCAAACTAAAATTTGGAAATACTGCAACAATCTTTAATTATAACATAGGCTAGTCACATTTCAGTAATTGCTTGCTAATGAAACACCATACCAGGGCCAAGAAAAATGCAGTGTAAATAACATAAAAATGTATGTTCTGTGTTTAGAAAAAAGATAATGAGGGGAAAAAAATAAAGTAAAATGTAAATCTTAACCTATTTGTTTCTATCACTAGGGGGCATCCCATGTGCAGTAATAATAATAGAAATATCTTTATACGAAGACTTACAAAACTTTTGAATTATTCAATTCCACTCAGTTTGTTTGCTGCTGCTAGCTTTACAGTTGCAGAAAGACCTTCCGCTGTTCATATAGACTGATTGGTGGTGTTTGTTTGTTTTTTCCTCTCTTTTCACTTCATTTCTCCAACATTAAAATGCTTAAAATGTTGATACCACAAATTTTACATTATTTGGCATTTTGCTTTTTTCTCATGCATTTTTATGTACATGAAGACATGATGTAATTTTTAAAATCATGATTTCTAATACAATGTCATGGTCACTTTGAATATATGCAGTCAGTACTGTTAACTACATGAAAGCACTGTGCTTTCTGTGTGGTTCTTGTGGTCTGATGACGAATCCCACTGTTTCTTTTCATAGCAATGGTTATACGTGCAGCCTTGCTTCCCTTTGTTCCATATGAGTACAGAGGTGATGTGGGCACAATGCTCTCGGTTCTGCTTTCCCTGGAAATGAGTAAATAAATGAAACTTGGCTAATGTGTTACCTGCTTGTCTTTTATCAATATGAATTGGAGGGGAGAGCTCTGTGCCCCAACCCCAGTCTCTACACAAATATGAAAAATTCCGTTTTCTTCACTTTTGAAGTTCATAGGATCATAGAATGGTTTGGGTTGAAAGGGACCTTAAAGATCATCTAGTTCCATCACTCCCCCCACCCACCCCTGTCATAGGCAGGGACACCTTCCACTAGACCAGTTTGCTCGAAGTCCCGTCAAACGTGGCCTTGTGCACTTCCAGGGATGGAGCATCCACAGCTTCTCTGGGCAGCCTGTGCCAGTGTCTCAGCACCTTCACACCTTCACAGTAAAGAATTTCTTCCTAATACCTAACTTCACCCTCTTTCAATTTAAAGCCATTCCTCCTTGTCCTGTCACTACATGCCCTTGTAAAAAGTTGCTCTCCAGATTTCTTGTAGATCTTCTTTAGGTATTAGGAGGCTGCTCTAAGGTCTATCCAGAGCCTTCTGTTCTCCAGCCTGAATAGCCCCAGCTCTCTCAGTTTTCATAGAAGAATTGCATCTTCATTTTTCAGCAAAGTGGAGAACTTGGTGCTAGCCGAGTGGCAGAGACGAATTTGTTAGTGTTCAGACTTGTGCTGTTCTCTGATGATCTGATTGCATCTAGCAGGTAGATGTGGTTGATGCTTATTCTGTTCAACCATTGCAAATTCTTAGATCCTTGGCTTAGGCTGGATTGCCCTGTAATACATGTAAGTCTACTCTAACCTGACTTCCTTTGTGATTGTGAATCAGTGCTCTGTTGAGGGAGAAGAGTATAAAATCTTTTAAGTTCTGTTGAACATCTATAACTTTCTCAAAACTGGGAAAGAGGGAGAGTAGGATCAATCTTGGAGATAAATTAAGTAGTGTTGATCGACAGTGTTGTCTGCTTTTGCATTCTCATAGTAGAAAACTTTTCTCTCTTTAAATGGTAGAAAGGGAATTAGTTAAGTGTTTCAGTTAACTGCAGGGTTCAAGTCTCAGGATTGTAGGAACTGTAGAAATGCTATTGAGAGTTGAATGCAGAGTGGATACATGAATGTGGGAATATATGAAGCATTAGTTTTAGTAATGAATAGAAATACTTCTTGTACAAGACAAACACTCTGAAGAATTTCTTGTGAAATTCTACTGTAATTATGCTGTAATTTGAGACTTGTATTTTCATTTATCTTGGCTTTTTTTTTTTCCTTAGGTGCATGTGAAGGAACACTAGCCTGCTCAACTTGTCATTTAATCTTTGAAGACCACATATTTGAGAAACTAGATGCAATTACTGATGAAGAGATGGACATGCTGGACCTGGCATATGGCCTCACAGAAACGTAAGGGAACATAACACTTTATTACATGAAAAACTGAAAAGCATGTCGGGCAGTCCAGTATTCTTAGAATGCCTTGTCTTTTAATGAATAGGTGGATTCTCTTTAGGCAAATGGGACTGCCAAGTTCAAATACTGATTAGCTGAATTCATACAAAAAGATGTTAGTTTTGTTTCTGTAACTGAAGAGTGGCAGTTGCCAGTAGTTGCTCTTCTGAGGTGTCTGATGCAGAAGTGTCAGATACTGAAGCATGATGAAAAACCCAGTTCCTTCAACAAAAGCTTTGCTGCTGATGTTGCGTGTGTGATTTTTCTTGTTCTTGTTTCCCTTCCCTTCTGTTTTCTGTCTCCATTAGTCTGTAGCTAGTTAATGTATTTTGTAAATGTGTATACTTTAGTATTTTAGTTTTGGTCAGATCTTCTTTTCACAGAATCACAGAAGGGTTGAGGTTGGAGGGGACCTCTTGAGGTCATCTGGGCCAACCCCTTGCTCAAGCAGGGCCACCTAGAGCCGATATCCAGGACCATGTCCAGACAGCTTTTGAATATCTCCAAGGATGGAGGCTCCACAACCTCTCTGGTATTTATGTACATTGATAAGATCCTTTCCCCAAGCCTTCTCTAGGATAAATGGTGTCACACATGGCAGTGTCACCACTTGTCATACTTTGACTCATGTCAGAGTGCTCTTGGTGCATACAAGCCAGATTCCCTTTGGGGTAAAACTAAAGCATTCTTTTAACTGCTAGTGCAGTGTTGCATATTGGACTAGTGATAGTCTAAAATAAGCCTCTGTTCTGTATCTCACACACCATCATATGCCTTGTAATTATGGTGTCAGACCCTCATCCACTCCTAGTGCACTGCACTGCTTGTACATGTAGTCTGTATCATAGAACATACCTACATGAAGAGTAAGTAGCTATGCCGTACAAGGTTCCATAAGCCCTTTCTTTCATGTTTCAGTGCAATTGCTTATCAGAGATTTTAGAATCTTTCCCATGATGTCAGAGGGCCTTATACCTGGCCTGTATAGCATAGGGTTTTTTATGTCTCTGCAAAGCAGTACTCTGAATTAATTCGTTTATCTCTTTATACCAGTAATGTAATCTTGTATCAATTGTTTCTACACAACAGTATGTTTTTTTTCTCACTTCAGCCAAATACTAACTTTTCTGGGAGGTTGTAAAGGCAAGGAAGTTAAGCTGTGAAAAACTTGTTTCAGCTTCTTTTGTTTTCTCCTTTTTCCTGTCTCCTAAAAAAAAAAATCAATTTTGAAAATAATAGTAAGTCTGTTAAGTGTGAATTTATGTCACTCTTGCCATCTACCATAACTCTCCTCAGAGTAACTTCAGATTCTGCGCCAAACCAATTCCTAAATAGCTCTGGAGGCCAGCAATCTAATTAAAAACTTTTTTATTTGGCTGTCTTTTAATTAAAGATTTAAACCAAGGAGTTTTTACTGAAGAACTGAAGCAGTAGGAAGACAGAGCTGTTTAAATACTTACCTTTTCTCTCAAAGTTTTTCAGACCAAATTAAGTTTTTTAGACCTTTTGAAGACACTTGTTGCTTCTGTCAGGTTTTCCTAACAACACGTGTTCTTCCTATGGCCAGGGATCTTTCATATGTGCGAAAACCTGTGGAAGACTGAGCTTTAAGTGACTGCTACTTGCTATAGGTTACCTGGTCTCCTGTGCTGATACAAACTTGTGTAATGGAGATGCACTACTATACTCTGTCATAAGTATCACGATAAAAGTTTTTTCTTGTCAGTGACTGTATTTGGTGAAGTTTCAGCTAGCAGCTGCCATGGAAGCTCGTGATTTTTAAAACAAGGTACTAGTTAAAAAGGTGAAAAGGAAATGGTTTTGGATAACTGCAGAACAGCAAATATATTAAAAGTAAGAGTCAGGGAATGCAAACTCTGGTAAGTTAAATGTTTTGAAAGAATACTGAACTAAAAAATAAGCTGAGAAACAGCTTAGTGAAAAGTAGGAAATCAGTTTTGTTTCTAACCTATCAGAAGCAGGAAGCTTGTCTACATGAAGAGCCAATGGGTGATGCAGAAATGCACTTAAAATATAAAAAGATGATTATGTAAAAGCAAAGTTTCTTTTGCATTGTTGTCTCTAGAGATGTTCCAGGATATCCATACACTGGAAGATTTCTTTGGAGAGGGCTTCCTGGATTATTACATCAAATATGCGTAAATACAGTAAAATGAGTAATAACAAATGGTAATGAGTAGGTAGCATTCACCCAGGAGTTCTGCAGGAGTTCACGATGACATTTCTGAACTTTTGTCTGAAAGGCTTAATTAGCTGGTTTAAAACTGCTCCCATATCAAAGGAATGGAGGGTAGCAGCCCAACTTTTAAAATGAGATCATCAGAACTGGAGAACAGTGAGTCTGATTCCATACTGGACATGTTAATCATGTGCCTATGGACTGTCGCTTCGTTACGATTTCTAGCACATAATTGTAAGGAATGAATTCAACAAAGCTCTTGTTAGAAGGATGTAAGAGATATGGGAGTTCAGATGAGTCACTGAGTATGAAAAGATAAAATCTTACAGTTCATGTAGTTTACTTAGGTTCAGAAATTCTTTACTAAGATTGAATTGAAATGAGTAAGAGCAAAGGCCCTGTAAAGGAAAAGTAATTGGTTAATAAATAGATAAAATGTCTTTTAACAAGGTAAGAATATGTGATGTAAAAGTGATTTGTACTAGGTTTTACGTAGTGAGTGTTTTCGTGACACTTGGGAAAAGAGAATGAAGAATAAAGTTTATGTATAGTGCTATGTTTCTCAGTGTGGTAAAATCAAAAACTGTCAGTGAAGCTATGCACAAGGATCTTGTGCTATTGAGTGATAGGAAACAAAGTTTGGTGTTAAAAGCAGCATATAAACACACATGGAGAGGTGGGTAGAACAGTGGTAAACATACAGACTTGAAATACGCTGCCAGCTATCTTCCAGGAATGTCAGCTTAAGGTTTGGTGTTAAAACACAAAAAAAACCCCCCAAAACTTCAGAAAGGTACCGTTGGCAATATTAGGTAGAAACAGGTAGAAAACCAGAAAATGATCATTACATGACAATATGGGAGTTCACCATATCTTTTTACTTACTTTTTTTTTAAGTAGTAGGATGAGAGTAAATAAAGGGAAGTGGTTAAAAGAGGTATGGTTTGCATGCAGGAATTGACTAAGTCATCTTTTTGGGAATGGATGGATCTAGTTAAATATAAAATTGTAAATGCTGTGGAAGAATTTGGATAAGAGAAGGTAGTTTGTTTCTCACAGTGTTACTTAGTGCTGCCTAGGTTTTTTTTGTACTGTGTAGCAAGCTGAAACCTTCATGTGAAGTGAATCCATTGCTTCACTACAGAGTACATAGGGAATTAGCTTTGGCCTTTAGTGAAAACAGGTACTTCAGTAAAATTCAGCCTTGCTGTCAATGATACAAGTATCAGAAATTGCATATCTAATAGATGTCATTTCTAACACTGTTCTTACGGATGTATATTCAGGAGATTAAATCTTCTGGTAATGTATGTATTTACACATGCATTCTAGTAATTTGAAGTTGATGTATGGAGTCTTTTACATGGAAATATTACATTTTCATATAGGAATGAATTTTGAGCTTTAACTGCAGTTGATCGCTACATGCTTGAAAGGGTTCTATAAAGATATTAATGTAGTATGATCTTTTATAGTCTCTTTCCCTACATTCCTATACTGATAAAATTATTCAGCTAGCGCTACAGAACATGTCCATCCTTGCTGATGTTGAAGTGTTCTATAATTAAGTAGCAAAACATAGACATTACGTTAAAGGTAATCCAGCAGTAAAAGTGGCTTGTGATGTCTGCAGAATTTTGTTGTGGTATTATGTCTTTGCTTTGAAATGTTCAAGTACAACATTTTTTCATGCTGAATGGTAGGTAGAAAAAATGAATTATTGCAGCTCCTCAGGTGCCATGAGTATTCTATCCTTCTTCCTATTTTTCTCGTCTTTCCACTCTTACTGTCTGGTATAATGACCCAATCTTGAGTTGTTTAATTTGAAAACACTGGACCTTATATGAGTTAGGCTTTGCTTTTTCTGAGGTTTTCATTCTGATTCATTGCCTTCATCTCTTCAGAGATGCCAAATGTCCCTTGGGACATCAAGTGTCATTCCCTGCACTTGACTGAACTGCTAGTGACCCATTGAAAATGGAAAGGTCACCCTTACTGTATGTTGCCTCAGGAAATAGGAAGTACTTGTGTACCACTTTCCAGTGTACTGAACTCTGCTACTTAATGTAAATCATTTTTATTACCACATGTATCTTTTCATTGATGCATGCAGTTCACTGCTGGTCTTGATTAAACTATGCCCAAGAGTGGCTGATTGTAGCTCATGATTTGTTTGGGATGGCTGAATGTTGGAGGCAGAGGGGGGTAAATGCTGTTAGATATGTGATCAGGTAGAACTAATGACAACGTCCTATTTCCCTACAGATCACGTTTAGGCTGCCAAATCTGCTTGAAGAAATTCATGGATAATATGACTGTGCGAGTACCAGAAGCTGTTGCAGATGTTAGACAGTCAGTAGATATGAGTAAAAACTCCTAAAAGGCAATAACTTAGGGGTTTTAAAGAAGCTTAATTATTTTTATAACTTATTTTTAAATGTGTAATTAAATATGGAAACTTACATAATTGTGAGTTATTTTATATGACTATCAATATTAGATGGATGCTATTTTAATTTTCTTTATAGAACCTCCTATATTTTTAAGCTTAAAATGCAATAATACTTCTTATAAGTGATCACTGGGTTAAGCATTAGCAAGTGTATTACAGGTTTCATATAACATGATTCTGCCAAAACTAATGATGTTTGCAAGCCGGATCACTTCTACAAGACTTCTAAAAAGCCCTGGTCATTTCTAGGTTTCAGACCTAGATATGTAAGAGAACAAAACTTGTAAGACTGAGTCTTTTTAAAGTGTTGTCATTAAAGATGGTGTACTCAGAGCTAGTTCATGTTATCAGTAAATGGGATCCTTCCTCAGCAAATAGCAGATTTTCAGGGTAGGGATTTTCCAAACTTTTTGTCTTGGCAAAAATACTGTTAAAACCGTGAAACCTAGGAGCCTATGCAGAATGTTGGCACCTACATCTCAATTGCTGCATCTCTGTGGCCTGAATCAGAAATCGGTAAACCTCAACTATATTGTGTTTGACTACACCACAAATACACAGGGATACACAGGGCTTAGAAGAGTGAAGCGCTGGAGCTGCCCAATGGGAGGGCATAACCACTGGAGGTAACTGTAAATTCTTACTGTCCTTTGAGGATGGTTGAGTTGCAATTGAAGAGTGCAATGTTTGTCAGCAAAAGATTTGTTCTGACTTCTTCATCCCTTTCTCAGTTTTTAGCTTGATAAGGAGGCAGTGTGATGTTAACTAGGGCATTCAGCTTAAAGAGCTTCCTAGGTTCTGGGCCTTGCTCTCAGGATCATTTCAGCAATGGTTGATGTGGAATGACCAAGTATATTTATTCCAAAAAGATGGACTGGGTTCCCCAGAAGGCCTAAGGAGACTCCCATGATGGGATTGCCTGTGGACTGATGATGAAGAGCTTTCAGTTGGTTCTAGTTTTAGTCTTTCCAAGGTAGAACAAAGTAAAATAATGGCTCTAAGACTCTTCATTGTTCTCTTCAGTTTTTGTTGCCTAAATACTTAAATGAAATGGTTGTCACCATTACAATAGTTGATTTACCCTTACAAGGTTATTTTAATATTTTGGGCATATTTATTTATATATAAAATTCATTTACTTTTAAATGATCTAATGCCTTCATTAATGCCTTATTTGAAGTGGTGACAATGACATCTAGGCATCTTTTCTTGGATTATTATATTTATGAGAGAGATGAAAAATATTTTTCCAGTGTCAAATATTGGGATTATTTTGAGCTTCATAAAGAAGAAAAAAAAGAAAAAAGGAAAATAGATATTTTCTAGAACTGTATTGAAAATAGATCTGGTACAGATTCTTTAATTTTCTCTCTGAATAGCTATTTGTTTCCTGGTATTCCCTTTGGACTTCCTCTTAAACAAGATAGGTTTAATGTATTCTGTTCAGAACTTAATCATATGTGCTTTTCAGAATGCACTTCCTCTCATTTAGTTCAAATGTGACTTTAGAGTTGAAATCTCCTGGCTTTTGGAAGACAGAGCAAAGTTGGGAAGAAATAAGATGAAGAAATGTTCTGAGGATGATGCTGTCTTCCTCTACTTCTGCTGTGACTCTAACTGTAATTTAGAGGTTACCCTGCCACAGTTGGGCTCAAAGGTAAATGAATTCTCACTTTGTGTTGCCTTTGTCCCGAGTTCATTTATATGCATTTATTAAATCTTGAACTCTTGATTCTTTTACATATAACACAGCTCTTTGGCTTCCAAGAGAAGGAACATAACTTGGGTCATAACCAGATGTACTGTGCATTCTGGCATCGGAAAGAAATCTGAGATTTCAGTATAGCTGTTTAGGGATAGATGTTGGTGTTTGCTGGGTTTTGGGGTTTTTTGGGTTTTGCTTTGGGTGGGCTTCTGGGGGTTTTTGTTTGTCCATTTATGCACAGCAGGAGGCACTTCGCCTTGTGGGAATCCTGAAGCATTTGATGCTGCATTAAACAAATGTGAAACAACTCTTGTAATAGTTTCCTTTCTAAGCCAAGGTTGTGTCATTGTGCGTTTCCTGTGACAGCTTCTCGTTACAAAGGCTGACTCTCCTGTAGTGTGCCTGTGGAAGGAATTACTTAGCACAGCAAAGCAAAAAAGGACACTTCAAAGTTGATTTTGAATTCATATCGCATGCAAATGGAAATCTCGGAAGGCAAAGGAACTGACTTGTGATCCCTAAAATGCACAGTTCAGAGATACTTGTTTCCTTATTGTCAAAACAATTTGCAAATAAATCTTATTTTTGGCCACTTTCTGACATACCTTGTTTTTATTGATGTTTCTCTCCTTTTCCTCTAAGTTACTGAATGTATTTCTGGGTATAAAATGGAACTTATCAGTTAATGATGCACATTCAAGTGTAAGTATGAATTATTGTGCAATGGCACACAACAAAAGCTTCAAAACTAGTTAAATGTATATTTTTCTTCCTTGTCCAAATAAAGTTTACAGGTAACTTGCTTTCTAAAAGCTTTTAGTTTCTCTGGTAAAACAAGGAGTCAGTGGGTCTCTTCTGTCTTGCTCTCCCTCATAAACAAAGAGAAAGTCAGAACTTGACTTTCTTCCCTGTGCTTCTAAACTGTAGTTTGCAACATGTGCTTGCAGTCTGGGGCAGAAACAAATCTCTAATTGTATTGGTGTCTCTCAGTATTGGTGGGGTCTTTCTGATTCCTGGGTTTGTGAGGAAGCCAGGCCAAAACCGTTGTCTGGCAGAAGGAAAGGTCCCATTCTCCCCTCTTACTTTCTGAGGGTGGGGGGGAACTTGTCTGTGGCTCCTGGTCAAGTCCTTTCACCCCCTGAAGCCCCAGTCAGGTTTGGGGTCCTGCTGTCTTCTGTTGTGGGCAGGGACACTGACCACAGGAGCCAGCAATCCCCGTTTCTGTGTCACTGATGTCTGAAGGGGAAAGAGGAGGTGCCTCGCACTCCTGCATTGCTCTTCTGCCAGGAAGGTGTCCATCATCTGGCTGCAAGCTCTCACTAGGGAGGGGAAAAGGAGTTCTCCAGGCAATGTGTTACTTTGGACAGGAAAACTCCTATGTCCATTTTTAGCTACAGGGCTCCAGAGGATTTAAGGGGGCTGTGTTCAAACTTAATGTCCCTGTTGGAGGCAAGTTGAAGAGGCCATGTCCAAAAACTAACAGTGGAGGATGTGGTGCATCCCTATCTCATGAATCTGGGCTGGGGCACAGAAACTGTGTTTTGCCCTTGCAGAGGTTGATGTGCTATGCAAAGAGTGGGTAGACCAGAACCCAACAAACTCATTCCCTGGGAGTTAAAAAGACAAGTCTTTACAGAAGGAGGTGTTCAAGTTCAGTGCCTGAGCTATCAAACAGTACAAAACATTGGGATGGGGCTGCTGGTGCTTTCTCTGCAAATGATCTGAAAAGATGTGGAAGGGATCAGGGTTTTGTGCATCCTGGCAGGAGCTGCTGATTCTGAGGGTGGCTGTGTAGATACATGCGCTATAGTGCGTCTGTGCTCCTTCTCTCCCTGTTACCCTGCCAGGAGAGCAGCAAGAAGTGCAGTTAATGCATAAGCCAAGCAAAGTAACCCTGAGATTTACTTTCTAACCTATTGCCCTCCACTTCCTTTTTATGAAGTTAAACATTTCATTGATGTGAACCAGTCCAAATTAAAAAATGATTGGTAAGTATTTTCTGGCCAGCAGTGATAGAGCATTTGCAATCAGGGCAAACTTCTACCTAAAGCTGTGGCCTCACTGTGCTCAGGGAAGTATCTCTAGTGTCCTCCATAGCTCTGGAAGCTCCCTTGACCTTAGCTCAGCAACAGAAACATTTTGAGCGCTAAAACTGCTTGTGTGCTTCCACCAAGTTTTGTTATCTTTATCAAGCATAATCCCCCTTGTTCCTAACCCTTTCCACTTCTTTCTTCCCTGAACAGGCACTAGAGTGCATCTTTCACATTTGCTAGAGATGAGAAAGGATAAAAAGCTTGATACAACCTTCCTTATATCCACTCAGGTACAGCGGACTTTCACCTTCCCATTTCTGGCTGTTTAGAGCGCATCTGTGCTAGAGCACCGGCTACCTGTGAAATTCCCTCTGCTGTGCTGACCCCAGGTGGGACATCCCTGAAGGGCAGCGCTGGTAGGGGTGAAATTCGGGCATGGGAACAGCACAGTGCATTCAAGCAGCTGTACATGTGAATTCAGCTCGGCTACAGCCCTCAGGTGGAGCTGGCGACTGTGGAGCCGCTGCAAAAGAGACGTAGGTTCAGTGCTATAGTGGACAAGAGCTATTGCTGCATCATGCCAGGCTGCCACGACTTTGGGTATCTGTGTCCGGGCATGTAGACCGACAGACAGACGCACAGACACAGAAACTGCTGACCCATGCAGACAGAAATGGGGTGCCAGCCCCTGCAGCCAGCAACCCCCTGTCTGGGCTACTGGCAGCCTCTGCTGTTGACCTGTGACAGCCCTGGGAGCAGCCCTATTGGACTCAGTCAGCTCTGGTGTGGATACTATGGTTCCCTGCCTGTCAGGGTGCCTCTGCTCCTTCATGTTCACAGGGATGAGCAGCCACATAACCCATAACCCACCAATGGCAGGGTGGCACATTTGTGCTCCTGGTTTCTCCAGTGCTGCAGCAAGCAACAGAGGAGAACACATGAGAAGTGATAACAACACAGAATACTGGTGCTAAGTAACCACTTGCAGATACTCCAGAGAAGTCTGTTGGTGCCTGTGGCAGCTGTAACCTGGGGTTGCAGCTATGGCTGGGCTAGTTTTCTTCCTGCTGACAGTAAACAGCTGCTGGCAAATCTCTGGGTTTGGAGAAGTCGGTCCGTCTCACTGAAGGAAATGCCCGGCCATTGCATAGCATAGTTCCTCCTTTGTGCTGTGCTGGATCAAAAATGGCTCTCCTTGAGGATGCAGTTTTGGATCAAACAAACATCCAGGTAAGTGGGGTGTTTTTCTCCATCCCAGTGTATGTGAGAAGGTTCAGAGCAGCTCATTCTCATTTCCAGCTCAAAGTTGCAGAGGTAAACCAGCACTAGCTGTTGATCTGGTGAGCACTCACAGGCTTCACTGGTAATGGTTTGGAAGAGGAAGAACATTGCCTTCCTAGAAATCTCTGACTGGAAGGGAGAAAGAGAGAGAGGGAAAATTGAGCAAGATCCCAGTGATGCAGCTGCAGGCTCTTGGATCCAGGGCAGAGGCAGACACATACCACCCAGGGAGCCAGCGATGGGTTTTGGCTGCGGATAAAGGTAGAAGGTCTCATCTCAGAGGAATGTTTAACAACAGATGAAAATAGCTGCAAAAGAAAACAAATGGTGTCACAGAGACAAGGCATGTGGTAGCTCAGAGAGTCGGGGAGGCTCATGCAGATTGCGGTTCAGTTCCAGGGAAGTGATGACTGTCAGGAGGGAGCACAGCAGGTGATGGCCGGAGCAGGAGAGGCTTTGTTTCAGGTTTCAGTACTTATTTTTTCTTCCAGTCCGAGTTGTTATGATCATCACAGCCAGTGGATTTTCAACAGAAAATTAGGAAAAACACACTCTGTCCTGGCATGGAGACATAAAAACAATCAATGTCCTTTGCCTTGAAGTTTCCTGCCCTTCTGGGGCTGTACTTCAAGAAGGGCAGCACAAGGAGTTTCTGGGGCAGAGGTCTGGGGAAGCAGAGCAGAGCTGCCCCAAGGGTGAATGCTCTTCTGGTTGGGATCTCCCTCCACTGAGTGATGTACACAGAAAATGTTGGAAATACAACCCAAGCAGCCCATGTGTGAGCACTGAATTCAAGCTTCACATTAAAAATGACCGTAATTGAAGCCCTCATTGCAGGTCTATTCTCTACCACTTTTGCATTTTATTAAGCATTTGTCTCTGGATAAGAAGGATGGAAAGGTTTGGCTTCTGATTTGCCTGTGAGAGTACTTATTTTCAGAGGTAAAAATGCCTAAAGGAGGCAAAAGACACCAGTGACCTTTACAGCAGCACACAGAAATGAAGGGGGGGAAACAATTACCAGGGAGCAGGAGTTAATTCTTAGAATAGAAGTACAGAGTAACCTCAGGGTAATTGTTATGGTATTTCACTGCTTATATAACTGGTTAATCAGTGCTGTCAACTCCTGGTTTGCCATAAAGCACTGCCTCCACCATAAATAGTACATTTAATCCATTTCTGCTTCCTTCCAACTGAAGAGCCTCTGTAATGGCTCTAGATCCCAGGAATTTCATAACATTAACCTTCTTCTGAGCATCAGGTGCCAGAAATTCTTACTCTCTGGCAAAATACTTCTCCCAGATCTTTTTGCTAGCAAGTGAAAAACTCATCCCAGCTCCGAGGTGAACTTGAGCTGCAGTATAATCAGTGCAGGTACCACTGTCCAGCTCTTGTATTGCGCAATGCAGGTGCGGTTGGCAGCTCATGGTTTCTGCAATGCAATGTCATTTACAAGGGCTTTTTTTGCTGCTTCAAAGCTGGAGTGCTTTCAGAAATACACAAGAGGGTTCTCTTGCTGAAAACTCATGGTCACCTTTACATCTGGAAGGAGACCTGTGTTATTTAAGTTCATTGCTGGCAGCAGGTTTGTGTTTGTAAGCACTTGACCCAAATCCACGGAGGCAAGAGAAAGACCCTTTAGCTGATCCATGACACTTCCTCCCTCCTCTCCAAAATAAACAGACCGGTACATTTTGGTTAAACAAAAATGTTGAGACAAGTTCCATTTGGTACAGGTCGCAGCGCTATTTCTGAAGTAGAACCAGCAATATTCCTTCCAGAGCACACTGCGTATTTAGGTATAACAATAAACCACCCTGCCAGGCCCTGACGCTGCATGCACTGAGCTCCCAACCCTCTCTTTTACTGCCTACACTGCTCCTGCCAGAGAGACCCTGATTTATCAATTGCTTCTCTCATGCTCTGTTGCCTGCGGCTCTTCATGACTTCCACTTGCTCCTTGCGTACATCTGTTTGGTTTGTGTTTGTTTTGGTTTTTCTGCTCAGTTTCTGTTCTTTTCATGGTGTTTCTTTGCCAGAGATGTCAGGTACCCTACAAAAAATTCCCTTTCTACTGCTGTCGTGGTTTAAGCCATAAATCAGCCACGCAGTTTGTTCACTCACTTCCCCCTTTTTCTTCCCTCTGCTCCTG
>JAOEHY010028264.1:0-10226 GCA_025447955.1 Psilopsiagon aurifrons
GAAAGACTATGGACAAATTGCTTGTCAAATGGCCTGTTTTTTCCAATTAGAAGTTATGCAAATGCAGAAGAAAAAATCTGCCATAAACACAGCTTCTGCTTCTAAGATTTTCATGTGGAAGAAATATGCATCTCACTCGGGAAGAAACACGCTCTTGGACTGAGACCTTGTAAGTCGAGATTCAGCTTGCTGCAGATTTTTATGGTCAAGTTATAACTGCCGGTAAAGCAGGGTAAAATGGAAGTGCTGACAAAACTTTTAAACTGCAACAGCAGAAATGGCGCCGCAATAATTTATAATCTACAGGCAGCTTGGATTTATTATCACAATGACAAATGCACTGTCATTGTTAATAGGATATTTCCCAGCAAGGACTTCTTGTTATGCAAGCCAGGTTCACTATGTCATGCAGCATGATAGCAATAAAGTCTACAAGAATTTGTAATGAACTTCAATTACTAATAGATTATGGTTAATGGGAAATATGTGCAGTAAAGATATGGGTTTTTATATGCGCCTTCTGGTACTTTACAAGGCAATGATTTATGCTACAATTTATGTTAACATTCTCCAATATGAAAAAAAGCCTAAATTGGTGGAATGCCACTCCATCCATAACAAATATTTAAGATAATTCTGCACATAATGTAAATGAAGATGTAAAATTAGATATTAATCCATTTCATTTTAGCATTCATATTTTTATTAAAAATGAAGATTTTGCCCTACTATGTAATGACATTAAAAAATCCTATCATGGGCTGCAAGCATGAATTACACTGATGCAGTTTAATGGCGACAGCAACTGAGCTGTAAGTGCGTTTGTTCAATTTGCTGTTGTAACTAACAGAGAAATGAGAGCATTTTACTACGCATGTTTTAAAGTAACAGGCCTGAAACCACTCAGGCAGGTATGTCTGATTCACAGAGCACATATATGTGATGACAGGGCTCCTTTGGAGGGGGTCAGCCTTTTCATTCCCTCTTTCTGTTCTCCCCCTGCCTTTCTGTGTGGCACTGCTCTAAACCCATGCCTGATCTGTGGACATCGGGCTATTCCCTTCCCTGCACAGCAAACTTCCCGCAGGAATTTCTTTGGGAAATAATCACCTGATGCAGCATCAGAGCCATGAGCTCATGTCCCTTATCAGAGGGACGCAGGCCCAGGTGTTTGACTGCTATTTCAAAGGAGAGTTGTTGTTCCTCCTCCTGCTCCACTCCCTCCAGCTTTTTTTCTCCGGTAATTGTAATATAATCTGTATATTTCATCCCTGGCAGTGTTCAAGGCTGGGTTGGACAGAGCCTTGGGCTACATGGTCTAAGTGTGAGGTGTCCCTGCCCATGGCAGGGAGTTGGAACTAGATGACCTTAAGGTCCTTTCCAACCCTATCTATTCTATGACTCTATATTCCAGATTTATGCAAAAAAGAAGGAAAGAAAAAAGGATGTCCCCAGTTTAAAGGCAAACACTGGGCAAAACCATCTCTGATGGTGGAGGGCATGTGCCATTCTCGCCAGCGCCAGGGCACATCAGGGACATTGATCAGTGGGGGTGGGAGAGAGGCAGCTACGAGGGGTAAGGGGAGATCATGAGAGGAGAGCATAGGCAGCCATGAGGGAAGATCATGAGGGGAGAGGTGGGTTGGTTATGAGGGGAGATCATGAGGAGACAGGAGGGGTGGTCATGTGGGGGGAGACCAGGGGCTGCCACTAGGGAAGATCATGAGGGGAGTGATGGGGCAGTCATGAGAGGAGATTGTGAGGGGACAGGAGGAGTGGTCATAAGGGGTGATGAGAGATCGTGAAGGGAAAGCAGGGGTGGCCATGAGGGATGAGGTGAAATTACGAGAAGAGAGCAGGGGCAGCCATGGGCCGCGAGGGGTGGCCGTAAGGGGACATCTTGAGGGGAGATGAGGGGTGGCCATGAGGCCTAGCAACAGCAGCTCTATAGTGTGGGGCCACTATGAGGGGTGGCTGTGACTGAGATCATGAGGGGCAGACATGAGGGGAGATAATTTTACCCTAAGTGACATGGTTAATTGGTGGGCTTGACAGTCCTGGGGTAACGGTTGGGCTTAATGATCTTAAAGGTCTTTTCCAACCTAGCTGATTCTGTGATTCTACGATGAACATAGAATACAGATGCAATGTTAAGGATTGCATTTACCCAGAGTCACATTTCTGCAGTATTTTTACACTTCATAGCTGAAGTGTATGTTTAGCCAGAAAGGGGTATCCAAACACGAAGAACTTGCAGGATATTATACCAGAAAATTTTTCTGATATATTTTTTACACAGATGGCCTGATGCCCAGCTTGTGTCCGTCAGTGTTATTCTGATTTAAGATCATTGCTCTTGGTGAACCTTGGTATAAGGACTATAAATTCACTTTCTAGGGGTGCAAGTGAGGAAGATGCATCCTGTTAGCCCACATATCCACCTGCAGGTTTGCAAAGAGCGAGGCTTGTCTGGAGATGTGCTTTTGGAAGAAATTGCTGCTGGCTGAGATAAGGCAGACTTTCTAAGAGGAAAACAATTAATTTAATGCAGAAAACACATGAGTAAGTTCAAAAGTGTATAAATGCCAATCCACGGACAGGCTGGACTCCCCAAACATGCTCTGGAATAGCAGTATCTTCTTGTACAATTAAGGGCAATCCTTGCATAAAAATGTAGTTCTTCAGCTGGAAGTTGTGTGAGAGATTTACAAAAACTCCCTCAGTATTTATAGTCAAATAAGCATAAAATTTTTCTTCCCCACACTCATTTCCTACTAAGTAATACTTACAGTCCTTACTTCTTGGAAATCTGTGTGTTACAAATTTAAAATTAAACATAATTTATCCCTTAAGGGTGCTCTTCTGATTCAGTTTTTCCCCAGCCCCTTAACAGCAGCAGCTGCATCTACAGAATGGAATTTATTGTATATTGTAGATTTTTAATGAAATTCTCCTCAGAAGCAAAATCAGTGGAAGAGGACCACTCCAGCGTGTCTGCTTTTAGATAAGGAATTCTTTTCTCCAGCCTGGGGTGAAAGTGCCTTTTCCCCAAGTGAATTCTGCTTTTTAAATAAGACCCCATGCAATGCCATGCACCCAGCAAGTACTCTTTCTCCCTGGCCTCTCCCTTTCTGATTAAAGAGGGGAAGGAACACCCATGTGCTTTCATATTGAATCTCAGGGGTTTTGTGTGTGTGTGTGTGGTCATATCCTCCTCTCTTCTTTCCACATCATCTCTGTTGTCCCTTGTCTTTCCTGCTCTTTCTCACATTTTCAGAACAGACATCCCAAAAAACTCTAAAAAGCTTTTTTCTTGTACTTTTTACCTCTGCTAACGCAGAAAACAGCAGGACCTGCATATGCATCTTGTTACTGAGTTTTGTTGTGAGATTTTGTTGTTTTTTTGTTGGGTTTATTTTTTGTTCTGGCATTTCTGTGGCTCCCAAATACATGTCATTCCTGACATGGTTGATGTGGCAATATTCAGGGGTCACCTCCTTCACAAGCACCATTTAGAAGAGGCCACTGGCAGCACTAAAGTGCTACAAAAATAACTGCAACTTTACTTTGTTTCCAATTAGAAATGCATGCAGCAATCTGTCCCAATGAGAGATTTTCTTTCTTTCCTGCTTCACTATGTCATCATAGCAGCTCACAGATATACTGAGGTCTTCTAATGCAGGAATCTGTAAACAACACTGTGTTAAAGTGGTAATAGATTTTATTCTGTTTAACAGCTAAGAAATATAACAGAAACATTCTAAAGTACACTGGAATTAATATTTGATCACTAGGAGAAGAGTGCGTTTTGAATAATTCACCCTAAAACAGCTGTTAATGCATAATACAGTCTCTTGAAAATAACTTCAAATCATTAATAATCTATATTGTATCAGAAATGTACATGCAGAAATAAAACATAATTTCTTGCAGCTAAAACATTACCTAAAGTAAACCATTTCAACATTGAATCAAATTATTTCAGTGGCAGAAATCACACCTGTCTCATGGGATAAATTGAGTATTCAGACTACTGAATTCATTCAAGTGACTATATTGTATACCACTATGCATTGTGCCTTGTAGAGAGCATAACACTTCTTAAACCCATAAAATCATTGAGCAAAACACATGCATTGACTATCAGAGTAGAGACAGCCCCATATGGAGAAGGGACTGAGGAAGCACCTTCCTGCTGAACATCCTCTACAATATACTAAACAGATTTAGCTGACACAACTCCACTGAAAATGAAACAAATCCCACTGAAACCTGTCAGTTTGGCATCAGTGTTTATTTTTACATCTTCATTGTTACAAAGCTCACAAAGCACAAATGGCCCTTGCTTCCAGGCTAGAGAAAGGTTTGTGTGGTAAACTGTAAGTATCAAAAAGCCCTATGTGACAACAGTAGCTGATTCCTAACAAAGGCTGTGCATCAGGGCTCACTAGTGAAAACGACCTCTCCAGGACAGTTAACACTGCTGTGCCTTAACCATCTTCAATCGCATCCCTCTTGCAGTGCCAGAAGGACATGGTACACAAATCACTCTGCAGATGCAACATCATCAAAAATAAAGTAAAAATGTGGGAAAAGGGAAGGGAAGCAGTGCCATTAAATGGAGTTGGCTGCAGAGGCAGGAGCAGGCAACCACTGCAAATGCAGAAGGCATGAGGCCACTTTCACAATAACTGAAGGTATGAGATGTTCAAGTCACAAGCTCAAGAAAACCCACTTAGCAGCCACGCACATGGTCGGTCATTCTGAGCCTCCACTCTTGCCAGCTGCACTGAGAAGTCGTAATTTGCTTATTTGGTCTGTAGAGATTTTTTAAATGATGATGATAAGGTTATAGATCTTGATTATTTCTTAGGAAATAGACAGGTTTCTGCAGTGCCTGAGTGGATGGTATGAGTTACATCTGATTATACACTGTCTATCCGATTAAGCACAATTAACTGCTTGGTGAGTTACACATTCATAGATTGGTACAGAATTAATCAGGTATTAAAGCACACTCAAAACAACAGATATTAATACTGATTTCTTAACAGGCTCAAAAAATAATGTATCAATAGTGAAATAAACTAAACCATTTCTAAAGTATGAAAAGTGTATTTCAGCTATTAACAGTTTGTATTTGACTATTTGCTTTAGATCAGGAAGCAAGAAGAGGTTAACTCATGGCTCAATGACTATTACACCCAGGTTGTTATTAAAAAGTACCTTTCCATCTCTTTCTTGACTGCATTCAGGCTTTCTTAACTCTTCCATTACATGACGCTTTAGTTCAGGAGGAGCAGTTTTAGAAAACTCACAAGTTTCTGTCAGGAAGTCCAGCAACATCTCCCCATCCTTGTTCCCTTCAATAAAGCAGCTTGTTATGTCCATGTGGGATGTGAGCTCATGAAGCTGACACTTCAGCCCAGCTGAATCCAGTATCTTTTTTATGTCAGCAGAGGAAACGTAGCAGCAGTGATCATCTAAAGGGAAGGAAGACCCATACTTCTTCCATAGAGTTTCCCAGCCACTGGTTCCTGAGATAAACCACCAGAAAAACGCTCAAGAATAAGGAAAACTACAAGATTTTTATCACCTATTTGTTTAGCAGTTGTCATCATTGTGAGCATGATCTTTCCAGAATAGGGACATATGTTCTCAGGCATGGCAGAGACAGTTGCCTCCCTGCTCCTGGCTGCCTTGGAACTGGGGGTTGCAGAAGGGGATGGGCACGTTACTTACCCTGGAGCTTCAGCACCTCCCACCAACCCCTCAGAGACAAGAGCACCTCAGTGCACTTAATCATCCTCTCTTCCACCCTCAACATACTGCACCCCACTGCTTCATACACATAGGTAGTGTCTTGCAGTGACATCTTTTTATAGTTGACACGCTGAATACCAACTATTTGTTGCCATCTTCATGACTTAAACTATTCCCCAGGTTTCTGCTGTGGTTTGGAAGACCAAATCTTCTCCTATCCATTCCCCTAATTACGTGGTGGCTGAGTTACATTTGAGCTTCATTGAAACATTTATTACCAGTAAACTATCTGCTATGTGAACTGCATGGGGTACAAAATCCTGATCACATTGCCCATGCAGCTGGATGTATGGTGGAGAAAAGGGTGGGATGGACAGAGCTCAGAGTGAAACTGCACCATCCTCCCAGCCTTCAGCCTTCTCTCCCACCATGCTCACATGCTGTTGTGCATGGGCAATGAGAGGGTTGCCCCTCACCCCAAGCAGACCTCCCCAGTGCTGGCAGAAGGATGTTTTGGCTGAATACTATTTGAGTGTGCAACAGTGAAGAATGAAGAAGGAAAAGGCCCCTGTGGCACTGCAGTCACCTAGAGAACCGAGCCCAAGCCAAGCCCATGTTTCTGCATGCGCCTCTCCTCAAGGGATGTTTTACAAAGAAAACGAGCTGGGTGAGCTGAAAACTTCCCTGATATGCCTTCACATCTTTATTTTCCCTCAGCCTGGATTTCTGATTCAGCATTTCTTCTATAAATCATTTATAAAAGGATCGCCCAGAACGACTGGACCAGATGAAAATAACTTCAAGCCTAATGAGCAGCTCTTGAGAGTTATGACAATAAATCTCCATAACTACTAAACCCAGTTGCTCGGCAGTTCTGCAAATGCTTTATCTGCAAACAGTTATTTATAGCCAAATAAACAGTTTGGTGTTTAGAAGAGGGTCTACAATATTTTCTTTCACCTGGTGGAAATTGAATGCGGAACACTAATTGCAGAAAATTTGCTGGAGTCAGTGTTGTGTGACTCAGTGTCATCTCTGAGCTTAGTAATTATACACTACCTGAACGCAGCATTATTATAATAGCTCTCAATAGGCTCAGCATATGGCACTACTTTTGTTTTCAAGGCGATGTAAACAGATTTTTTAAATATGTTAAAAATAACACCACATAGCTCCTGCAATTCACCTGCTCTCCCAGCAGGGACAGAGCAGGAGGGATTGCAGCCTTCACTAACTGACCAAGACCTCACCTATCAATCCTATTCCCTGACTGTTTTTTAATTAACAGATCCTAATGTGTTTGTTTTGGAGATGACGTTACCTTCACTTTTTGAAATGAGCTTTGTTCTGCTTATCTTTCAGTACCTCTTTTTGCTTCAGTGCTCATTTTCATAGCACTTCTTCCTTCCCCTCTCTACTCCTCTTTCCCCCAAGGTTTTCCCCTTCCTTTCCCCTCTGCTATTTTGAGCCCTACTCCCGTCTCTCATTTTCTTGATGGGCCCAGAAATTCATGCTCCATTCTGCTTCACTAGAAAACAGAGAATTGTCTGGTCCAGAGAGGACTTCAAATACTTTTCATTTTTAATGTGATTTCATAATGTGATCTTTAATCACATTAATTTTGAATACAGATGTTCCTCCCTGTATTCACATTTCATGAATATCCAAAGGGACAGGTTAAGTAACTGGAAAAGAGTTTCAATTAGCTATACACAAGTATAGTCTGATATTAAGATCTATTCCACTTCAGCTAAAGAATGAGAACAGTTCTTCCAGATAATTTAAAATCAGATCATTTAAAATAGGGATTTCTTGTAGTGAGATACTTGAAAACACTTTAAACTAAAAATAGCTTGGAGACAAATAGTTTGAATAAATTTAGGTCAGAGAAGTGCCACTTCATTGCGGACACTTCATGAACACAAAAAAGGAACTTCATTAAACACACTGAAGTTTGCCGACAAGGACAAATTCAATTAAAAAATAAGCTTAAAACTCTGAACAAATAATATACCTGACAAAATTATCAGATGTGACTGTTTACACAACTGAAATTTCTATAGCTTGTGAAGCAAATTAAGGGCTTTCTAGAGTCACATTAGACCCCACCATTGCAGTATCTAGCATACTTTGCCCACAATAATAAAAGGTCATTGTTTACTCTGCTCACATATTTTTCTGCTGGATTGACCACAGAACATCTCTTTTGAGATCTGAAATAGCCTAAGAATGCTGTTTTCCACCCAAAATGATGAAATTAAGGAATTGGATAGTTTGAGAAGAAAATGAACCATATGTGCTCTAACACCTGCTTTATGGCACAGCCGAGCCCTGTTGTAGCTGTTTGCTTAATGCCACAAGTCTCCAGGAGTGAGATAATGTGATACCCGGCCTGAAAAGCCTTCTACAAAAAATAGCTGACGCTGAAGGAGCTCTTGTGAGTGACAGCTGCTGGATGGAGCCTCTTGCCTGCTGTGGGGCTCTCTGCAGCGGCCATCACTGGCCAGGCTGTAGGATGGGGATGGGTAGAGGGCAAGAGAAAGATGTTTTGTGTCCTTGGCATGGGTTTTCTGGCTTACAAAGCCTTCTGCTTTGCAACCTGCAGCATGGAGCTGTGCAGGTATACACAGTGTGCAGATTTCAATAGATGTAGATGAGTGGACACCATTTATTACTCAGAGACTTCACCTCTATTGGTGAAAAAAGATGTTATAAATAAAAATGTGCACTGATTTCTAGATGGCCTGTGTTGAACTTGCAGGAACCACAAAGCTCCTCATGGTTCTTGCCCAACTGAGCAGCACTGGTGGAGCTGCTCTCACCTGACACCAGGATAATGAGGAGCTTCGCCTGCTCTTCCAGGAGGCTGTGGAAATACTGGATAGTCGCTGAGACGTCTTTCACATAATACAGCATCTGGAAAGAGCAGAGATACTTGCAGATATGGTGAGGTCCTGGTGAATATTGTAAGTGACACCACTAGGTAAAAGAAATCAAATGGGAACAATCTTGATAGAATTGCAGCAGAACAACAGGACACGTCAGCACAACATTGGGCAATGGACTCATACTGCAAGCTCGTGGCTGTCACTGCTGTGCCTGCTCTCTGGCTCTCCCAGGACCAAGCTTATGGTCATTTGTTAACCTGACATAAATAGATTTTCCTTTCTTAGCATCAAAGATGACTTGTAATGGCTTCAGTAAACTTGGAAATACAAAGGCAATTTCACGGAGAGGACACCCACCACCTGGTTATTTGGACTCCTGTGCCCAAAGCTGCTTTGCTATAACTCATCTTTCATTTTTGCAGTTCACTTATGCTTAAATACTGTAAATTACAGGGAAACAAACTCACCTTTCTTCCTCCTAGAGTGGATAATGAGGTCATATAGTTCATGCATACTTTTAAGAGCCAAATCTTTGGCAATTTATTTTGCAGAGATTTTTACCTGGATCATGTGAATGAAGTCCCATTTTTCAGACTTCTTTTCTTTCCTCATTCGAGTTTCATATTCATAAGCTGTCTCCTCATGCCAGGTAAACTTTACGTTCTCAAGGTTTGATGTCGCAGCCACATGCTCTGAAAGGTGGGAGAACGTAAGACAGTTATCTCAATTGCAAATACAAGACTGATTTCCATTCAGAGCTTTTATACATCCAAAAGTCATATTTAAGTACAGAGATCTTGTACCAATTTAACGCAGCAGTGGAATATTTAAAATCTTGAGCACATATGTGAGAAGGGGGCTGTAAATGTCTTTGTAGGATGAAATCTTAGGAGGGTCTGATGTTTTTCCCTTTGCACCCTCATTTGGGCTCATCCAGTCTTTACCAGATCAAAAAAAATCAAACCAAACCTAACCAAACCAAACCAAAACCCAAACATCTCTTCCCCATGACTGAATTTCAAGATGTTGGCTGGGATAAACAGTTATGAGGCCATGAGCAGCACATTCCATGCTGAATGGGGGAAGAGTTGATGGCCTCTTCACTTAGGTGCCGCACAAGACTTACATGGCTGAGCAGAAGCCAGGCCATGACAAAGGGTTTTCTAGAGACTGAACAAACGAGGATGGACCAAAGGGGGTTTAATTTTGGAAACAAGCACAATTAAAAGCTCAAGAAGGGCAGAGAAAGTAATTGGCTCACTCTGGGAATGTGTCATGGGGATGGTAGGAGAGGAAAGGAGCTTTCTTAAATGAGCACGAAACTATTATTTGACATTTGTCTTCTGCTGTGTCCAAATAGTTTTTCAAAAGCCCACAGTTTCAGCCAACTGCTCCAGGTGAAAGGCATAATAGAATCATAGAATAGTTAGGGTTGGAAAGGACCTTAAGATCATCTAATTCCAAGCCCCTGCCATGGGCAGGGACACCTCCCACTAAGCCATGCCACCCAAGGCTATGTCCAACCCGGCCTTGAACACTGCCAGCAATGGAGCATTCACAACTTCCCTGGGCAAC
>JAOEHY010028265.1:0-34036 GCA_025447955.1 Psilopsiagon aurifrons
AGCTCCAGTGCCTGAAGGGGCTGCAGGAAACCTGGAGAGGGGCTTTGGACAGGGGATGGAGGGACAGGACAGGGGAACTGCTTTAACTGCCAGAGGGGAGATGGAGATGAGCTCTGAGGCAGAAGCTCTTCCCTGTGAGGGTGCTGAGGAGCTGGCACAGGGTGCCCAGAGAAACTGTGGCTACCCCATCCCTGACAGTTCAAGACCAGGTTTAATGGGGCTTGGAGCAAGCTGCTCTAGTGGAAGGTGTCCCTGCCTGTGGCAGGGGGGTGGAACTGGATGAGCTTAAAGGTCCCTTCCAACACAAACCATTTCATGATTTTGTGCCCCAGTCATGACTTTGCTTCTTTCACACCTTCCCCTACCAGAGTCCATGCAGGCAGGCATCTCCCTCCCCATGACCCATCTTTCTCCCTTTAAATGAATATTTCATGGCGCTGGTAGTTACAACCAATATCCCATTGTGCTGGGGCAGCCTGTGTGTTCTACCCATCCCAATGCATTTCCATCTCCGCACTCCTTTATCCTGCAAGGTCCCCAGCCCTCCTTTTCATCACATAGGGAACATGTACAGCTGGAGAAGGATGGCAGACACTGGCCCCTTTCTAGGACAGGTCCTTCAGGTCAGGCCAGGTCCTGAGGTCTGTACCCGGGTACTACTGTGGTTGTGGATGGCCATCACATTTGGATTCAGGTGGCTGTAATGCCAACACGCACACAACTGTCCTCCCTACTGAGGCAGAGAGGGCTTCCACTCTCAGCATGAGGTGGTTTGGGGAGGGAGAAGGGGGTCTTTATCTTATTTGTATTTATTGGCAGTGAAGGAAGAGAAACCTCCTCAACCCTCCTGCCCTCTGCAACAGGGATGGGAGCCGTGCTCCCTCGTCTCTGAGCCCGGGAAGGTAATTGCCTCTCTCGCTCCAATCCCTGAGAAACCTTTAATATATGTTTCTGCCAACTTTGAGGCCTTGTCCAATCTTGACAAATTGTAGTGGAACAAATCCTGTTTGGTTGTAATACAGCGATTCGAGGGAAGATGGATTCGGGAGAGATGGCAGGTCCCGCACAGCCGTTTAATGCATTTTGTCTGGGGGTGCTCAGCAGCACCAGCAGTTTCTCCTCAAAGCACCATGCTCAGTGTACACCTCCCTGTATGGGGAGGGACAGGTCAGGACCCCATCCCGGATGCTGGCAGGGATGAAGGGTGATTCCTAGGGACATTCTTCCCAGTGCACTCAGGGAATGCCAGCTATGTTCCCCAAAAGATGCCTTTGCAAGCAGTGTGGGTAGTTCTCCCTATCTCACTATGGATGTGCGTGGTGGTGGACATTCCTCCCTCTATACATCTCTTGAGGACTTCATGCCACTCTCCCTCCACCCCAGGATCCCCTGGCCATACTGGGGTTTATTTTTACACCAAGCTATCCAAAGGAGATGCCCGGGGTGGGGAGAGGCGTTGCCATCAGCTGTTGATCATCTGTTTGTCCAGGAGCAAAAGCATCCATCAGATGGCAAAGTTATCCCCCAAATGGTCCTGGTACCAGCACCTCATCCCACCAGCTGGAGTGGGAACTGAAGGACGTCATAACCCCCCTGCTAGATTCAGTCTTAATATTTATGACCCAAAAAGGCACAAACATGGGAAGGAGGGGAAAGCAATTTTTGCATTATCATGCACAGAACCATATGCATATAAAGCTGGAATTTGATTTTTGATGATTAAAACAGTCTATTGGATTCCAGGAAGAGAACATTTTAGTTTTAGAACTAAAGGAAGAAGATATTTTAGTTTTAAAAACTAAAGGAAGAGGCTATTTTTAGGTTTAAAACAGTAACAAAACGGTGCTTTGAACATTATTCTGCATACAGGTATAACCTATTTGTCAGGAGACGAATGTTAGTTTCTGTTGCAGAGCAAAGAAGAAAATCCAAAAATGTACCACATCAGGAAAATGACAGGGAATAAGCTGTTTTACTAAATCTATGACTGAAAATATATCAACTGAGTGATACTGTTGGTATTACACTAGGTCACACTTTCAAATTCCCTATCCTGCTTCATCCCAAATCAAGATATATATATATATTTACTTCTATATATATATAAAAGACTTGCATAGATACACAATATGTGTGTTTCTAATTGTATTCGTGTGTGTGTGTGCATACATATATATACACAACAATTTTTATGAAAGGAATATCCATGCTTTGATTTTCCTGCACATTGAAATGTGCTGTAAATCATCAAATCAAAGCAGTCCTTTCTGACTTGATTGAAATGCCGCTCTTTTGTCACACAAATACAGGGATGAAATCCATGTGTCCTTGCAAAAGCTGTTTCTTCCCAGTTTCTGTGGGCTTGGCCTTTCTCTGCTGAAATCTCCCATCTGAACATGTTCCGCAAGTTCTGTGCTCTTGATGTAAATGAAATAGAAAGCTGATATTGCTTTCAGCTGTTTAACACTGCTTTTTCACAATGGAAAACAAGAAGAGGATGCATGTTCAGATGGTTTTCAAGCAGAGCCTTTTACCCCACAAACCCATCTCAGCATCATTTGACCAAGTTTCGTCATCTTTAGACCCCAATAGCAAATATGAGTATGTCTGAGGCATAATTTACATCCTCATTTTGCCTAACACAATGAGTATGTGCGTTAGCAGGAAAACCTTTTCCCTACTAGTTTACACAATAAATTCTTCCTCAATCTTTGGTTTGCCACTTCCACCATACAGATCAAAGCTTACTTATTCGAATTTGATCTTCTGCAAATCTTCATTAACTTCTGAAGAGATTTTCCTATTGCAAGGAAATAGCTAAAAACATGAAGTGGTGAATGCTCCCTGGTAGTGTTCAAGGCCAGGCTGGACAGAGCCTGGGGCGACATGGTCTACTGTGAGGTGTCCCTGCCCGTGGCAGGGGATTGGAACTGGATGGTCTTAGGTCCTTTCCAACCCAAACTATTCTATGATTCTACTGATTTGGACTAGATAGCAAGATAAGTATATAGCCAGAATACACAAACATTATCTTACATTTCCTCCCTAAAAGTGCTAGTTGTGGATATCTAGGGAAAGAATACATGAAAGAGGGCAAGCACAGATCAATCTTTCTCTGGACAGATCATCCCAGCTCCCTTTAATGAGTGGGTTGAGTTGCAGATTACTCTGATCTTTCAGTTTTCAGGGACATCAGCCACATTTCTGTCATTAGGATATTTTAAATCTTAGGATTTATTTTATTTTCCAAGGAATATTCTGCAAATTAGGAATAATCATAGCATGAAAGGCTCAGGCATCTCCACTTCAACATTCCCAAAAGAGAAACAGCTAAAAATGAGGCATGCACCAGGCACAAAAAGTTTGATTGTAGGGGTTTTATCTCTGCCTTCTCTCCCCACGCAGGCAGGAGCCTCTTTGTCCTTTAAGGGTTTAGAGAGGCACAGAAGGTCCCATTTGCCAGGGTTACAAAATGTAACTGATCAGGGGTCCTATCACAAATGTAAGCCAAAGAATTTGAGCACCTGAGTGCAGAGCAGTTTTACTTATTAGCCTGTGGTCAAACTCAGTGCGATTATGTGGTGAGATATTGGAATGTGGGCAGAGTTTTACCCACAGCAGTGCTATTTGTTTGAAACTGAAAGCAGTCGGAAGGAAAACAAACTCTTTCACCACAGACCATTGAAAGCAATAGGTAGTTGCAAGGTCAAAAGTTTTGGCTGCCTGCAGTGTGTTTAGGAGAGAGGGGAATCTGTTAAAGCATTTATGAAACTCAGGCGCTATAATAAATACTGGAGGACAGAGTTGGTGGATGCTTCCCACAAAATCAAAGTGCTGTTTATAGGAGGTGGGATGGATCTTTCTTAGCAACACAATTATGGCTAAAGTAGGGAGACTTTCATCACCTTGCTTAGAAATGTGACATGAAATGGGTTTTAGATGGTACATGTTTAGTGTTTGTTAAGTGTACAAGGGAAGAGAGAAGGGAGAGAGTTTGAGGGCCTTCTATTCTACATCTCTCATGCCTTTGAGCCCAGAGATCTGAGTAAATATCTGAGCAATCCTATCGGGGCAATGCCAAAGTCCTTTTTCATCACATAGGAGGCTGTAATCCTGAGGCACACTTCCATCCCCAGCAACATGTGACTCCCGGATTATTTCTAAATCACAACTTCCAGATCAAACAGCCCATGTTTCCCCTCCACAGACACCATCTCCCTGATCTCATAGACTTCCAAACAAAAGCAAAGTTCAAATAAAGACTCACTGCTCATTACCCAGGCATTGGGCTTTGCTGAGTCTGCTTGGGTATCTCCAGGACTTGAATGCCTGGGCATGCTCAGATCCTCATATTGAACAAATGGAATTGCAAATCCGTATTCAGTATTCCTTCATTTCCTAAGTGTGCTTCCCAATCCTGCCCCTATATTGCACATGTAAGAGAAGTCCTGAAGGGTTTCTTGGGCATTAGTTGGTTGAGGAACTGAAATACAACACTCAGCTTCCTTAAGGACAACTTCCTTAAGGCCGCCATTGTTCCATCATTGTTCCATCACAATATTCAAAGGGTGGCTACAAAGATTCTATGATTCTATTAAATAAGATGCAGACTCCTTTTTACAAGGAGCCACATGGGAAAGACAAGGCCTGATGGGCACCAGCTACTCCTGGAGAGATTCCAGTTGGACACAAGCAGAAAATCTTTCACCATGAGAACAATTAGCCATTGGAATCACCTCTCCAGTCAAGTGGTGACTCCCCAGCACTGGACACTGTTAAGATTTGGCTGGACAGGATGCTGGGACATCTGGGTCATGCTTTGCCAACAAAGGCTGGACCAGATGATCCTTGAGGTCTTTTCCAATCTGATATTCCATAATACTACGATTCCTCCAAAGAGCCAGTGGCAAAGCCAGGACTAGAGTACTGATCTCAGCTGAAAACCTTCCTTAAACTGCACAATCCCAATTCTTTCCTTGACTCCTCGTGAAAGGCTCCTGAATACAGAAAGGGAAAAATCTTTTCCACATGGATCATGGGGACAGACCAAGAAGTCCTCAGGTTTGTTCCACTGCAGGAGGTTTCAGGTCAGACAAATGCTTTCTAAATAAGAAGTATTTGAGCATTGGGAATTAGACACCCCATCATGAGAGGACTGAAAAACAGATTGGGCAGAAAAAGTCAGTGAACTGCCACTCTCAGGAAACTTATTGTGTGTGTAAGACCCATCATGTGTCCCAGATACCTATTGTCAGTCCTGAAGGGAAATATGGGAGCCCTGGATTCCCTTGTTTGAGCAGGGAGCATGTCAGGCAGCATCAAATGATACAGCAGAGTCAGCCTGCAGTGACGGACATGCCAGAGGAATGGGTGGAAAATGGGAGCACAGGTGAAGAAACCTTAACCACACAGAAAAGAAGCCAGCAAGACCAGACCAACCCTGCTCATCTCCATCTCTGGGAGCTGTTCAGAGTCCATAAATCTCCATAGGCACAGATTTGTCTGCCTCTCAGGGGAGAGGGAAAGGAGATGTTCTTTATTTCTAGTCCCAGTGCTTTTGATGAGCTGCAGTATTGCCCTTCATACTCCTCCAGTCTCAATAAACCTGGCTAATTAGCATCCTGACCACTCAATTAATTAGGCAGTACACTTAATTATGACAAACTACATTATTCGCTATAGCCCAGAGTCCAATGGACATTAGCGTCAGGTTATGTTCAGTAACAATTTGATTTGAGAGGGAGTTTATTGACCAGAAAAGACATATGATGAGATTAAAATAATCAGTAGAACTAGCTCAGTGCTATTGGCTTGTCGTAGCTCTGGGCTTGGGTTATAAAGACATCGAGGATGGACAAATTAGGAGCTTCATTCTCATTAAGAGCAGCTGCATAAATGGAAAGATATTGGCTGAGTGGGAAGGGAGAGGCAGCCAAGCTACAAAAGGGTCTCAGTGTCAGAAGGGGGCTACAAGGATGCTGGAGAAGGACTCTTCATCAGGGACTGGAATGTTAGGACAAGGGGTGATGGGATCAAACTGAAACAGGAGAAGTTCAGGTTGGAGATAAGGAAGATCTTCCCTGTGACGGTGCTGAAGCACTGGCACAGGGTGCCCAGACAAGTGGTAAAAGCTCCATCCCTGGCAGTGTTGAAGGCCAGGTTGGACAGAGCATTGGGTGACATGGTCTAGTGTGAGGCATCCCTGCCCATGGTAGGGGATTGGAACTGGATGATCTTAAGGTCCTTTCCAACCCAAAGCATACTATGATTCTATGAAGATGCAAGATGGTGGGTTTGGTTTGGCTTCTTCTTTCTTCTAGTCATGATCCTGCTCTTTGCCAAAGACAAAGCAGAAACCCAGAGACTTTGCTGCTTGCAGAGAGAAGTGGAAAAAGGCTTGTCCATATACGAATATCCCTTGGGAAGGAAACTGCCATTTCCCCCAGAAAAAATCTGTCACTCTTTCTGAATAGATGGCACAGGCAATAAATCACAGGCAATTCAATCAGAAGCAAGGATGAACTCTTTATGATTAACACCTTCTGCAGGTTTGATACCAATGCAGATGATGGGCTCTGAGTTTGGAAAGGTACTTCCTGACCTACAAACCTGACTTGCAAATACAGCCGTGCCCTGTTAAGTCAGCACTCAGTTGTTCCCAAAAAGGTTCTGTGACAGCCTACAGGTCACTTCAGTCATCTGTGGTTACTCTTCCTCAGTTGACCAGCCAAGCATAAGCCCAGAAGACAGGATGATGTGAGTCCTGACAGCATCCCCAAAGGTTGCGTGCTTCACCACCAGCAAGGTGGTCCTACTGGGAGCCCTTTGAGCTTTGAGAATCCCTGTAGATGTGGATGAGGGGCAAGAGAAACACGGTTGATCCATTGGGAACATATATGTACACATTGCAGTATCAAAGATAGGAAGTAGCTTGTTGTTATTTTCTTCCTCAGAATCAAGAAATTAAGGGAACAAGAACCTTTTCTCTAAATTCAGGGGTTGCATTAGTGTAGAGACAGTTTCCTGATTCAAGGCAGGAAAGAAGTCAGTGAAATGGTCAAAATAGGGAGAGCTGGAACACACTTAAACAGGGTGATATGAACATCATCATCATGTCAAGGGATGACACCCATGGAAATAAAACAAGAGAAAGATGGTTCCTCAGTGAGGGAAAGGGGAAACAAGAGATTCCCTAGGAAATCTGATGTAGCTGTTGGCTTTTCATCACAGTTTTTCTCTCCCAGTATCTCCTGGCTGTGGCAGCCAAAAAGGTGGATGAAGCCTACATCAGTGAACCTCCTGCGTCTCCCTCCAAGCTCCATAGATTCAAGTTTTCACATAGATATGCCTTCCGAGATAAATAATCCACACTAAAATGTCACTTTAATGGCAGTTTGGATGGGACCATCCTACTCCAGGAGGCAATGAGTTCAGACAGATAGATAGGGTTCCTCAGGACCAAGGAGGGGCTCATTTCCGTTTTAGTCACCATAAGGAACATGGCATATCCCAGACCACACCTGAGTATCCCACCACACTCCCAGGATGTTCACATCCACTTTTAGTCCTTTCTCTCCTACTCCCATTTCCTTCCAAGCTTCACCAGGAGATGTTTGTCATCTGGATGTCTTGGCCTGGCATGTACAAGGTGGAAGCTTGCCACAGGACAATAAATCAGCCATACTTGAGGACAGATGCCCAAAAGCCTGTATCTGCTGCACAGTCTCCCTCTCAGCCTAGTTTAATTAATATTTGGTTGTATTTGCTTTGATGAATGATTATTTTAAGCTTCTTGGTAATATTTTTGCCATTATTTGACATAAACATTTTCCTGTCCTGTAGAAAACCAGTTGTCCCTCATTGGGAGCATGAGAATCAGAGAAGAAAATAAACTTAGTTATTTATAAAGGCTTTCCTGTGTTAAAGAATAGAAGAGTATGGGGGAAAATATTCATATTCATCCTCAAAAAGCAGATATAGATTTTATACCACTTTTCAATGACTTGAAATGCAATGGGAGTCTAGAGACTGGCCAAGGGCAGAGTTAAGGCTCTTTGGATACTGGGAAACAACACCTTAATATATTGGATTTCTTTTAAGTTTAACATTAACTCTGCATGTCCAGGTTTATTGCCCTTGGCTCCGGGATAATTGTGACATCCCTGCAATTTATTTTGCCATAATTACTAATACACTCTGCCAACTTGAGCTGTGTTTCAGGGCAGATGCCACAGCCCCATCGGAGAAGGTGGTGATCCCTCATGTTGTAAATGGCTTGGTCCCAAAATGACTCCAGACTAAGGGCAGTGCTGGCATCAGTCCTATCAGGAATGATGAGGGGACCAATCCTTTAAAGAGAGGGAGGTCGTCTTCTTAATAAATGGCTGTATCCTTCAGCCTTCACTGAAGGAGAATCTTTCACTTATAAAGAGTAATGGAGAAGAGGAGGAATAACCATTAATCCTAAGGAAAACCTATTCAAATACAATGCATGCCCCATTCTGAATGGAGTTTCAGCAACACACAGGGTCCAGATCTACCTTATTCTGCTATCAATCAAGATCACAAAGAGCAAATAAATAGTTGGCTCCCAACCAGTCTGATTTACTATTACATTCCTGGGGTGACGAACACTTGGTTCCTGTTCCTGTTCCTGAAACCCATGAGGTTTCCTGTTAACTCTCGTGAAGCATCACTGGCTCCCACAGAGCAAGGACTGGGATTTGGGAAGAACTGGCCATTTTCTGTGAATGGGACAGGGAAGACAGATCTCTGATTCTAAAGCAAATATCAGCTGCTGCCTCTCCTGTGAGGTGTGCATATATCTGCTCTGCACCCATGAGCTGTGCTGCCTTTAAATTCATAGAATCATAGACTGGTTTGGATTGAAAGCACCTTAAGATCATCCAGTTCCAACCCCCTGCCATGGATGGATGCTGGAGAGGGACTCTTCATCAGAAACTGCAGTGATATGACAAGGGATGATGCGTTCAAAGTGAAACAGGAGAAGTTCAGGTCGGAGATAAGGAAAAGGTTCTTCCCTGTGAGGGTGCTGAGGTGCTGGCACAGGGTGCCCAAAGTGGTGGTAAATGCTCCATTCTTGTCAGTGTTCAAGGCCAGGTTGGAGGGACCCTTGGGTGACACGGTCTAGTGTGAGGTGTCCCTGCCCATGGCAGGGGGTTGTAACTGGGTGATCTTAATGTCCTTCCCAAAACCCCCCACAACTTCAGCCCATCCCCATGAATCCATGTCATAGAATCATAGCATCAGCTAGTTTGGAAAAGACCTTTAAGATCATCAAGTCCAGCCATTACCCCAGGACTGCTAAGTCCACCACTAACCCATGCCACTGAGGGCCTCATCTACACTGCAATCCTTGAAAATCAGCCAGCTTTCTCAGATACCTCTTCTCTCCAGAGCTGTAACCCACGGGATTCTTCCAGGCAGATCCCTTAACAAAGTCTGCTCTTCTGAAGAGTGTGGTGCTTTTTACATTCCTTCTTTCTTTCAGGAGGTTGCATCTGGTTTTCCTCTCTTTTCTGGACTTCACTTTGACAGTGGTGGCTGATGATGTAAGTTAGTTTTATTCAGAAATAAAATATATAAGACTTACCCTCTCACCCCTTGATGGGCTACGATATCCATCATGTTATTGGCACATACTGTGTGAAGTGATACCTAAACTAGCCCTGAACCAGCTATAATGAAAGACCAAAGAACATTTCTGATAGTGGAGGGTGATCAACTTCAACCCATCACCAATCCCTTGTATTCACATGCGCTGATTCTTGCACAGACAGAAATGTCTCTGTTCTGGTTTTGTCTGGGATAGAGTCAATTTTTCTTCCTAGTAGCTGGTATAGTGCTGTGTTTTGGATTTGGGGTGAGAATGTTGCTATCACATTGATGCTTTAGATGTTGCTGAGCAGTGTTTACACTAAGTCAAGGCCTTTACAGCTCCTCACCCCACTCCACCAATGAATAGGCATATGAAGTTGGGAGGGGACACAACCAAGACAGCTGACCCCAAGTGACCCAAGGGATATTCCATACCATATGATGTGTGATCAATATATAAACTAGGGGGAAAGATGGCTTGGGAAGTTGCTGGGCATCAGTCAATGGATGGTGAGCAATTGCATAATGCATCACTTGTTTTGCATATTATTATTATATCATAATAACTATTATTAAATAATTAAATGAGTATTGTTATCATAATTATTATTACTATTGCTATTACTACTGTTACTACTACTACTATCACTATTTTCCCCCCTCCTTTTCTGTCCTATTTGTCTTCATCTCAGCTCATGAATTTCACTTCTTCTTTTCCAGTTCTCTCCCCCATCCCACTGCAGGGGCAGGGAGTGAGCTGCTGTGCAGTGTTTAGCTGCCTGCTGGGTTAAAACACAACACTTCCAAAGACACTTGGACCAGCAGCTTCAAATCTGGGATGGACTGTTTCCCAGTTCTCTTCCCCCAAGTAAGGATATATCGCTGGCTGCACCCTGCTCACAGATAACCAGACTGTGCTATGGTTTATTTTTCCCTCAAGCACAGCTCCTGATTCCGGCACTGAGTTCAGCCACAAACAGAGCTTTCCCATGGATTTTTGGGTTAGATCACTAACCCTAAGTTAGAGGTGCTCTGAACATAGAGCCTTGCAGAGGCTCATTCCATGATGTCTCTCTTGCCTGCAGGGGACTCAGAGGAAAAGGCCATCATCCAACCAAGGCAGGGCAAGGTTGGTGTCAAGTGTGTGATGCACCCAACAGACAAGGTAGAAATGATACAGAAACCTCAGCAGCCTTCCATTATCTGCAGGGGACTACAAGGATGCTAGAAAGGGACTCTTTGTCAGGGACTGTAGTGACAGCACAAAGGATGATGAGTTCAAACTTATAAGCAATAAGGAAATATAAGGAAGAAGTTTTCCCTGTGAAGATGCTGAGGCACTGGCACAGGGTTCAAGGCAGTGTTCAAGGCCAGGTTGGATGGTGCTTGGAGCAACCTGCTGTAGTGGAAGGTGTCCCTGCCCGTGGCAAGGACTTGGAACTGGATGAGCTTTAAGATCCCTTCCAACCCAAACTGTTCTATGATTTTATGATTCTTGAGTTTAGAAAGGGAGAAAACGAATTTGCAGTGGAGACAGTGTGACAGGGAAACTAAATTTGGGGGCTGATAGGAAAGGGAAGAAAGGGGAGGGGACGTATTTCCTTATAGAACAAGATGCACTGAAGCATGTTCTTCAGGGCTTTGGGGGCTGATAGGAAAGGGAAGAAAGGGGAAGGGGACGTATTTCCTTACAGAACAAGATGCACTGAAGCATGTTCTTCAGGGCTTTGTGGGCTGCAGAGGCACCAGAAGAAATAATCTGCTCTACTGACCATTTGGGAGGGGACAGAGGCCTGTGAGACAGTTCGCTCTCTGCCTCACTCCTCTCCCTCCCTCTCAGACAATGAAGTGAATTAAGTTTGCAGAGTTACGTAGGAGGCATCAGGCGTCAGATACAATTACTCACCCGCTGCATCATAATTACTGCAAATGGTCCATTAAAGGAAAATTATCATCAATATGATATTATCAGACAGCGGGTAAATGAATAAAGGAAAGTGCTTATTCTTCCATTGTCCTGTTAATAGAGACGTCTTTGAAATTGATAATGTGAAGGATGCCACCAAACCGAGGGCTGAGGGATGCAGAGAGGAGCTGTGGGTGATGATGACACACAAACAGGACCCACCTTTTGGGATGGAGGTGCAAATGCAAATGTGCTGCTCTTAGAGATGAGGGGACCAGAGTAGATTATCATGGAAACATTTTTGCACTGATCATGCTGAAATTAAGCCATAACTGTAGAAAAGCATCGACTAATTGCAGGTCTGGAAAAGCAAAGTTGATGATTTTGTTCACTATTTTGCTCTGAGTGTTGAATACCTTGAGAAAGCTCAACATCTAGGTTCACAGTTGGGAACACTTGTCTTGGAGGCTGAGGGTTGGGCACAATTGCACTGGAGCAATAAGTGACCCATTCACAGAATCATAGACTCACAGAATCACAGAATGGTTTGGGTTGGAAGGGATCTTAAGTTCATCCAGTTCCAACCCCCTGCCACGGGCAGAGACACCTTCCACTGGAGCAGGGTGCTCCAAGCCCCTTGTCCAACCTGGATTGAGCACTGCCAGGGATGGGGCAGCCACAGCTTCTCTGGGCACCCTGTGCCAGCGCCTCAGCACCCTCACAGGGAAGAGCTTCTGCCTCAGAGCTCATCTCCATCTCCCCTCTCGCAGGGTAAAGCCATTCCCCTGTCCTGTCCCTCCATCCCTTGTCCAAAAACCCTCTCCAGGTTTCCTGTAGCCTCTTCAAGCACTGGAGCTGCTCTCAGGTCTCCCCTGAAGAAGCCTTCCCTTCTCCAGGCTGCTCCAGCCCAGCTCTTTCAGCCTGGCTCCAGAACAGAGCTGCTCCAGCCCTCACAGCATCTCCATGGCATCCTCTGGACTCCACATCCAGCAGAAGAAGAAAAGTAAGTAGACAAGTGAATGAGTTCCAGCTCCCGTGATTCACTGAGAGATGTCCTGCATGGTCAGGCTACCTGAATGAAATCTCTCTATAGAATAGAATCATGGAATCATATATCACTTTGGGTTGGAAAGGACCTTAAGATCATCCAGTTCCAACCCCCTGCCATGCCCAGGGACACCTCCCACTAAACCATGCCACCCAAGGCTATGTCCAACCTGGCCTTGAGCACCACCAAGGATGGAGCATTCACAGCTTCCCTGGGCAGCCCATTCCAGTGCCTCAGCACCCTTACAGTAAAGAATTTCTCCCATGTATCCAGTCTAAACTTCCTCTGCTTAAGTTTTAACCTGTTACCCTTTGTTCTAGCACTGCAATTCCTAATGAAGAGTCCCTCCCCAGCATCCCCATAGCCCCCGTTCAGATACTGGAAGGCTGTTCTGAGGTCTCCACACAGCCTTCTCTTCTCCAGGCTGAACAGCCCCAACTTTCTCATCCTATCTTCATACGGGAGGTGCTCCAGTCCCCTGATCATCCTTGTAACCCTCCTCTGGACTTGTTCCAACAGTTCCGTTTCCTTTTGATGTTGAGAACACCAGAACTGCACTCCAAGTGAGGTCTCACGAGAGCAGAGTAGAGGGGCAGGATCACCTCCCTGTTGATGCAGCCCAGGATACAGTTGGCTTTTCTCTTTGCGCTGCAAAGAGCACACTGCCGGCTCATGTTCACTTTTTCATCGACCAGCACCCTCAAGTCCTTCTCCACAGGGCTGCTCCAAATCTCTTCTCTGCCCAACCTGTAGCTGTGCCTGGGACTGCTCTGACCCAGGTGTAGGACCTTGCACTTGTCCTTCCATCCCTGTAAGTATGCACATCTCCCACCTTACCTCTGGTCTGTGATGAATTCAATTTGCTCTCCTGGGTGATGAGCAACTTCCACAGGGTCTCCTACTCACGTAGCAGCTTTGCACAGCATATTTTTCTTCTGAGGCAGCTACTGCAGAGGGGAACAGCCAAAGGGTCCCTGTGACCAGCAGAAGAGTCTGAAAAAGACCATCACTAAGCTCCTCTGTGAGCCATGGCTGAGACCAGTAAATACTTTCTGAGAGGTACAGCTGCCTGTGGAGAGGAGCTCCCACCTCAACAGATGAAATGCATTAGGAGGCCCTGACTGGAACCCCCATTGCCCATGCACCACCATGAGGGTGGGAGCAGAAGGGCCAGATGAAGAGGCCCAGAGGGAAGGAGTGAAACAGAAGCCAGCAGAAAGGGTCAGCAGGGGAAGGTGGTGGTTAATTTTTGCTCTTTTCTCCATCTGAATCCATTTTAACTGGTAATTAGGTAAATTCACTTTCCCCAAGTCTGTTTGGCCCATTGACAGTAACTGGCAAGTGACCTGTCTTTATCTCAATCTGCAAGTTTTTTCATCCCATTTTCTTCCCCTGTCCTGTTAAGGAGGGGGAAGTGGGCAGCTGGGTTAGCATCTGGCTGCAATCCAAGATCAGCTCACCACAGTGTAGCAGACATATTATTTTCTTTGCTGCCAATCAAGTTATTAACTTTTACTTCTAGAGTGTCCCAGTTCTCTCTGATCTTTTTAACCTCCAGTATCTTCTATTGATTACATTTCTCTTCAGTCACAGCTAAAGCCAAAAAAGGACTATACAAGCACGGTTTACTAATGCTCTTTTCGAAGTTCGTTATATATATTTAGCAAATTTCAGAGTTATCTAATACTATATTCCTTATTGAATCAGTTAAGGGCCTACACGTTCTATACTTGACTGACATTATTGCAAGAGCTACAGCAAAATTTGTCAGAATCCTGAAGCAGCAGTCTTCACTGCACTTCTTGTTGCCAACCTCAGCACATACGGTGGAGCTGCACAGCAAGCAGGACTGCACTCTGTACCAGAACTCAAGAGTAAAACTGCTGCAAGGCCTTCTCTTGGACAGCAGACACAAGGAAAAGCAAGGAGATAACTCCTGTCCTCCAGACCTTTCCTCAGCTTGCCGAGCAGGAAGCAGAGAGGGCAAAAGCAGCATATCATCTCTGATTCTAGCATTTGTCCATTCTTTCTTTCAGTCAGAGACTTGCCTGCAAGTGGAATGAGGAATTTATGAAAAAAGAATGAAAGAAGATGGGACAGCAACTGAAAGATATGCTAAAGAATCTATAACCATTTGTTACATTTAATTTGGCATAACAAAGAATTTGAGTTACTGGATTTTTTAGCTATTAACTAACTTTAAATAAGCCCACATACAAGCCATTTGTCTCACTAGCGCACAGGTAGTATGTTTGTGTCACCTACTTCTAGAGGCATCCCAAAAAATAACAACAATAATAGAAATAACAGCCTGTCATTATCACAATTAACTACCTGTGAGCTGCAAATACAGCATTCCCAAAATTTCAAGCAGCACCCTACACAACAGAACGCTGAATTTGCTCACCATTTTTAAACACAAGAAACAAACTAAATCACACACTCAGAAGTTATGATACACCAGTACTTTCATAGTATTAATGATTTTATTGAAATAAAAGCATGTCATTTAACTTATGATCACCTCCCCCAATCCTCACAACTATCCATGCATATATACCTTGGAATGCTTTTGCAAGGTAATACTAAGAAATCTTACTTGGCTTGTTTTCCAAATTCTAATGTGCAAAACATCCAGTAGGGTATCTGCAGATTCTGCCTAAGAAGATACACAATTCTCATCATTGTATTTTCATTTCCAGTACCGCTCAGAGGAAAAATACACCTTTAAAGCATTTCTGTTTGTCTTCCAGCAGTCAGTAGCCAATTTATTCATCCACAATATTCAAAATAAAACAGAATAACTACGACATTCAAGCTAAAGAATTTTGCTTTAACAGTCTAGACCACTGGTCTAAATGGAATACCCTACTTCCCACAGCATCTCAGACCTGGGGCTTTAACAAAGGAATAAAACACACATGCTCAAAAGCATGGTGACATAAACAGATAAATCCACCTTTTCTCTAGACTGCTAGATCAGTTAGGCTCCAAAGTGAGGAATCTTCAGTGTTAACGTCCTCCCACAGCAAAATTCTCACAATGCATAAGCTTCTAGGAGAGGAAGTCCTGCTGAATCAGGCTGCACACTCAGGTACACATCCAGCACAGTAATGATGTAACATGCCTGGAAATTATCATTAGCACACACCTGCTTTATAGGCTTAGCATCCCAGTGATTGCTGGCTTTTTCTGTTCTCCTACTTAATTATGTCACAGCAATCCTTTCACAAGTACACATACATCTGGTTGCCAATATATACTGTATTATCAAGAAAATCCTTCAGAAACTAACACCAGTTTATAGACTCAAATTTTTCTATTTTCCCTTGAGCTACCAAAGACTATTAATACATACTGAAAGGATAGAGCAGATCTTTAATTGTGCAGGTTTATGTAAGAAACCTTGACAGCACTTGTACAGCCTTCAGACGTGCACATTTGCATTTCCAGTCTTTTTTCAGACATATACCAAAGTATATGAGATCAGAAAAGCAGAAATAAACAGGTCAGCAGTCAAAAGCTACAGAAATGCTGTCCCTCCCTTTTAAGGGGTGTAGGGAAGAGAATCTGCTAGTCAGCAGAATAAAATTAAATATAATTACCAAGGAAAAAAAATAACACATTATTTCCCTGAAGAGCTCAAAATGAGCTCTCTCTATAAGGCAGAAATTTAACTGAAAGCATCTTAGTCTACTTCCTCCCCATTCTATATATTCTGATATTCCTGCTCACAAAGATAACTCTCAAAATCAAAAGCATCTTTATTCACAGTTGGACTCTCCTCTGGTTTATTCAGCAAGTGACAACCGTTCAGTGAAGAGTGTATAACTTAAGATAACCATTGTCAATATTATGTCTTGTTAGAGAATTCTCTGACCACATGACTGAAATACTTCTCTACCTAACTAAGAACACACAACTGGTGTGAAAAAAGTAATTAAAAGATTTTTTTAAAAAAAAGGTTAAAATTCTGATAAAAACATTTTAGGATAGTGAATAAAGAACAAAACTAAAGATTCAGTTTAAATAAACATACAACTATGATACAACAGATGCACATCACAGTTTAAAGCCAGACTAAGAGTTTATTCCCTTATTTCACTTTAAAAAGGTGGGCTTCTTTCCAAATCCTCTACTTAAAAAATATGCTGTACTCATACAAGCTGCTCCACAAGTCATTGTCCCTGATTTATAACAAGAAAACACATTCTTACCCTAACACCTAACCTACTTCTGTGTTACAGAAACATACCTGCACTTTAATACTATGTTTTATGAAGTTAAAAAAAAATAAAAAAATCTGCTTTTGAAGGCATGTCCATGTTTTGAGAATTTGAAGATTCTTCACATATTTAACATTGCAGTAGTGAACACCCAAGACATCCTTTTAAACATTTTCCTTTATTCACGTACTGCAAACACACGTGCTTCAATGTTAAATCCAGTTTTGTAACAGCAAGACTGCAATTCATATGCATGATTCTTCATTTTTCAACTCCTTGCCCCAAAGACCCCGTTCTAACAAAACAACCAGCCAAAACCAAAACCCCCAAACAAATTAGGCTGCTGACTGAAACTACTGAAACAGCAGCTCCTGTTTCAGCGATTGCTACATTCATCTGCTTTCTCCTGCATGTATTTCCTTCCAGGAGTACCTATCACTTCAGATCAAGTTTTTGTTCATTTGACAAATGAACAGCTTCTAACAAAATAACCAGACTTAACAGAAGGACCAAGATCATTCTGCTAAGGGCAGTTTAAGAAATAGCTACACACAGCTACAACAGCAAACCGGGGTCACAGGCCAACACCCGACAGCCCCAGGAAGAGATGACAAGCACCGGGAGGTAGTAGGCAAGGTCCTGACCCACATGAGCCCCACCTGCTCATGCCTACACAGTCACTCTCTCGGAAGCACAACAAATTTCCCCCCCCCAAGCCAGCTTCACTGGGAGAGCCCACATCAACGACATCAACCTTAGGGAAGGTAAAACCCCAGGACAGCTTGGCGCCGGCCCCTGTGCCAGCATCAACTGCAAGAGCACCTTCGGCTGAGCAACTCTCGGGAGAGCTAACACACAGGCGGGCACCAGCACCCATCCCGCACTCAACCACCGCCTCCGCCAGTCACCTCCAGCCGCGGGCTGGGCTGCTGGGGGCTGCTCTGAGCAGGAAAGCACCGGCCCCTCGCGTTCCATAGTGGGGAGCGGACAGCAATCGTCCAGGCTCAGGTACCCAAAGCCTGCGCCCTCTTCCGCCGGGGAGAGGCCGCGGCCCAGCACCGGTCTCCGGGGCTCAGAGCCTGCTCTGCCACCCCGCACTTCAGCGCCGCTGCCAGCGCGACGGAGCGGGCCCGAGCTGCCCAGCAGAGCGTTCGCGGCGAAGCTCGGAGAGGCCCAGGTAGCCCCTCCCCGCCGCCGTCCCCAGCCCCGCCCCGCGAGGGGGATGAAGGGGCCGCGGCCGGGCTAGCGGGGACGAGGAAGCGGGGCCACGCTCTCAGGCGGCGGCGGCGGGGTCACGAACTCTGACCTTTCACAGGGCACGGCACACAAACCAAAACATACCCCCGCACAGCAGCCCCGCAGCACAACCCCGGCCCCCCCGCACCCCGATAGCCCCTTCACCACCGCCGCCGCCCTGCGGGGGTAGGGCCACCGCCGGGCACCGCTGCCCAACACCGGCCCGCCGGGGCCCCGGTCAGGGTCACCGCCAGGGCACGTTTGGCGCCAGTTCCTGAGGTAAAAAAAAAACAAAACGGTTTTTAAAATTGAGGCGGCCCGGCGGGGTTCGTCCTGTTGGGGACAGAGGAAGGGACGGGGTGCGGGGGGCTGCGCACCGGGACCCTGCGAGGGGCACCCCTGCGAGCGGCAAAGGGGATGGGTGGCGCTCGGTTTAAGGGGAGGGGGGATGTGAGGACTCCGGTATTTCGCTGGTGAGAGCCAGCTGTGCCGCCCGCTGGCCTGCAGCTCCTGGCGGGAGAGGGAGGACCATTGTGAGGTGCTGGGCCGGTCCGGTGCGAGAGTCCCGTTGTGGAGCCGGCGGCCTGGAATGCGAGTCGCCTGAGGTCAGAGCCGGTCCAGTCTCGGTGAGAGCAGCCTGCTGTCCGGGGGTCGCGGCGATGACGAGCTCGGGACGCGGACACAGAGAGAGAAGATGGAGTCTGAGCGGGCGGAGGCGGCGGCTTGAACCCGACCCTTTTACCTTTGCCACCGGGAGGGCGGAGGGGAGGGGGCGGTGGGTACTTTGCATACGGGGCTGAGACCGCCGCCATCTTACCGGCCGCTCCCCTGCTGCCATACCCGGGCCTCTTATAGCCTGACATGAGGATGTACCGGCGGGGAGGGGGAGGGGGCCTAATGGCGGCCACAGCAGCCTCGCCTGAGCCTTGGCGGCCAGCCAGCGCCGCCATCTTGTGCTTAGCCGCGTCCCTCGGGTGTTTCCCCTCTTGCTCGAGAGGCGGGGCCGCGCCTCTTACGGGCGGTTGCCTCGGCCAATCGGCGGCGCGTGGGGGAGTGTGCGTCTTCAGTGAGGTCATTGGCTGGAGCGGGAGAGGTGTGGTTTCACGGCGCGCGAGGGTCTGGCGCGTCGGCGGCCGCAGCCAATGGGAGCAGGCGCCGGCGCGGCGGGAAGGACGCGGCAGTCAGGAGCGGCGGCCCGAGGGGCCTCCCTCCTCGGTCGCTGCGCCGTGTCCGCTGCCGCGTGGAGGCCTCCCGGGCTCCTGCCACAGGGACAGTGAGTGGGGCGCCGGGCGGAGCCGAGCCTCCGGGGCCCGCCCTTCCTGTCCGGTTTTCCAGACCGCAGCTGATGCAGCCAGGCGATGCAGTGTGAACACGTTGTTCCCTTAAGACGGTGGCCCTGAGTTCGGCCTTACGCCGTGTCATCCCGCCAGGGTCATACCCGCAGAGTGTCTCCAACGGAGGGTATAGCTCTCTGCTGAGGGTCACTGCAGCTTGGGCAGAAATTAATGTGTGTTTGCCTCATGGGACAGCAGCACGTCTAAACATGCTGAGGCGGCTGCCACTCTTACACTGAAAATACTGCCCAGGTGCCTCCTTGCAGTTTTAGGCTCCACTGCTTTTGTTGTCTTGCTTTGGGTTTTGTGGGTTGTTTTGTTTTATTTCCCTTTAAGACCTCTGCTGCTCAGGGGTTTGCTAGGAAGCTGACTTTGCATTGTGTCACGTTCGAGGCATGAGCAGCACTAACACGATTACTCGGTGTGGCTTTGTATAGTCTCTGGGCTTCCAGTTGGGTTTGATCCCATAGCCTCACCGTATTGCTGTTTTGGGAAGGTCGAAAGTACAAAAATCCTTGGTGGATAACAACATGGACAGCAGATCTGTCAGAGCCTTATGATAACAAAAACTTCATTGTGTCTTAGAAGGGTATTCCTAAGAACAAAATATCTTCAGAGCTTCTTGTGTCTTAAAACACTTGGGAAAACCACATATTGCCAGCATGTCATTATCTTACTTGCTGAACATAAACGATTAATTTAAGATAGGAGAAAACACTAAAGGAATTACTGAACCACTGAGAAACCATCCACAAGCTGCAATATTAAATGGCTTTGGTGAAATGCTTCATGACATAAATTGAAAACACTTGAAGAAAAATGAGAAGCTGCATGAAAAACCAGCATAAATATGATTTCCATAGGCAAATCTCAATTTTGGTTATGCATTGTTAGGAATAGTTTTCCTTTGACATATACAAAATAATTTTCACATTTTGTTTACCACACTATGATTTATTCTTTTTAATGGAATTTAATTTTAACATTTCAACAACATTAATATTGTAGAAGTTGCATTTGAATTGGGGGGGGAAGGGGTGTGCTAGAGACATGGATGCATTTCTCCATTGCATATTTTGCTGCTGTTCATCATTTTTTTTTAATTTTATGCTAAATGATTGCTTTGCAAGTACCACCAGAAGGTTTTCAATAAGACATCAAAGGGGCCATCATTCAGGCTGCCTTTTCATTTCCTACCCTGGGTCAGAATCCGAACTCTGACTCTGTAATGACCAAGTCACAATTAAAAACTGGATGCATGGATTTGTAATCTGAATTAAATTTACCCTTGGAGAAACACAGCCCTAGTAATGGTCATTAAAAATATATTGGAAATGTGTTTTTTTCTTGTTTCTTCCTTTTTTCTATTCACTTTGTGGCATTTTTTATAACCCTCAAGAGTGTGAAGTTGAAGGTACAGGCACTCCAAATAGGATGAAATAATTCTGCAGTATTTTTTCATGAGCGTGATAATACATTATGATAAAATTAGTTTAGATAATAGAAAATACGTGTTAGATGTGAAATTTTATTTCCCCCATTGTGCAAGAAGATGGAAGTTTTATAGTATGTCTCAATAAAAATTTGCTCAAAACAGCAGTCTTAGATTGCTGTTTCCTTGTTCTCCACATAGTGTAGAAGCAGTTTAGGGTTTCTCTTCCCTTATGTTGAGGAAAGCACCTTAGAGATGTGAATTCCACAAACTGCATGTGTAGTTGACACTCAAATTAGTCCTTTTTAATTCGTGAAACTAATGTCTCCTCTCTGCAGCTGAAATATTAAAAATAGTATATTAGAGCCTTTATAAAGTAAAAGGATAACAATGTGCCTCAGCTTTTTCAACAGTATCATTCCAGTATGCATGTACTGTACATATACGTGTGTATATATGAGTGCACATGCACGCATCCATGGCATAAATTCTTATATGTCAAACAGTATTGTAAATTATCAAAAGGTCATCTCAGAGCTTTCTTTAATAATAATGAGAAACCTAATTTTGTGCCTGATGGAAGTTGCTGGCATCTTTTCAAACAGGTTCTCTAATGATCTTGTTTCACCATGGCAACCAATGTGGAGGTGCTGGCTCAGCAGGTAGTGGAGACTCAGCGAGTGGCTGAGGTGAGTGACAGATGATATCACAACAGTTGGTATCTGAGCTTTTGAAATTAAAATCATATTGGGCAGTCCAAAATTGCTGTTTACAATTAGGCATAAATGGAACAGAAAATCTTTATAGAACAGTATTGCTTTACACCTGGGGACAAACAAGAAACCAGCACAACCCATATGTGGTCTGTTTACCTTTAATCTGGTGGCCTCCATATTTGGAATGCAAGTAGGAAATTCAACATGCATTATCAAGAAACTGTGGATTGTTTAAAAACGAATGCAGTAAAAATTCTGGTCATTTGGTGATTAGCTTGACCATTTTGGAAAATGGATGGTTTCTGCTCATCCCTCGAGTTGTCATCTACATCCAGAACAGTATTTGAAGTTCACTTAGACTGATTTTACAGTAGGGTGATTCATTTAAATCAGACTTTATATTTTCTGCTTACAAGTATGAGGAAAAAGAGCACAAAATCTAGTTGTTATTAAGTAATGTCTTGATGTATATTCACTGAAGTGTGGATGCTCAACAACTAAAATATTTGCATCAACTTACAAACAGTGAAACTGCATGTGATCATGGCAATAGAAAATAACCTATTTATTCCTTCTGTTTGCGAACTTCAGTCAAAAAATAAAATTGATTTTTTGTCTATTTAAAACTACTTGGTTTAATATCCTTCAAATTTACTCTCATTTATCACATGATTACACAATTAAGGGATATCATGGAGAATTAAGGGCAAATAGGCTAAGTCCTCTGTAGTCAAGGCCACTTCTTAGACATTAGTTTAGGGGTTTTATTGACCTGCTGAACTAACCTTACTTCTGGATATTAAAAAATATTTTTTGTTCCAGAAGCAGCCTTGTTTATGAAGGAAGTGTGTGTCATTGTGCTTCCAGAGATGGATTTGAAACTCCTTGTAGCATTTTTCCCTAAAAAATAATTTATTTTATATCTGTGAAAGATATCAAAAGATTATTTTGATATAGTGTGGAAAATGGCTTCCTGAGGAACCTGGAGGTGATATCTATGGAGTCAGTTTGAAAAGCTCTAAAGTGTCCCTGACAACAAGTGCATTTTCACTCTAGTTTGCTGGGCCAAGCGTCAATTTGGCAAGCCACGGTTTTTAAAAACGCTGCCAAACAAATTTAGAAATAAAACCCTGTGGAAATACTGGCAAATCTTGGACTTTTTTGGTAGAACTTGCGCGCCGTAATCACATCTGAGGCACATAAACTATGTGACATTTGTAATTCCTCGTGCAGGAAATGCGCCTTTGTAACGTAGTGTCATAGGTTTATCTTGCCACTGGAGAGATCCCTCCATCTCAAGAATATATGAAGCTCTGTGATTTCTTCCTGGCCAGTGGTTCGTCTTTTTATAGTATTCACCTCCTTCTTAAACTAAATCCACCGCATAGCCCCATGAAAACTTCGTTCATGGAAAAGCAGTTATAAGCAGCATTATCGCATTAAGAATTAATTAATGCTATAATATGTTTGTATTAACATTGAATCATGTCTTTATGAATGGCTGCCTGTCTGCTATTTGTCTCTTCAGTCAGATACAGTTCTTAATACAGTCAAATAAATTTCTAAGTTTTTTGAGGTATGCTAAAATTCTGTGTTTATGCTCATTTTTTCAGAGAAAATGTAACATGGATCTTGGCACTGGACTTAAAAAATGAGGCTTTTTCAGAGTATCATAATTTTCATTGAGGAAAATTAAATGCAAGGAGAAAAAGAATCGTGCACTGAATTTTACATTATGAATGATGAGAGAAGTTGCAAACAAGTTAAGGCAAATATTGGCAGGTTTAGTTATATCTGCATGATATTTTCAATATAATTGCTGTATCTTTAGTGCATGGGCTTATTGAAAACTATGAAGCCAAGCACCAGATCACTGTCATGCAGGTAGGCCATATGTTCTTCTTCAGGTTTGTTTTCTTTGAGACTGTGAACATATTGCAGAAATTAACTGAGAGTGCTACAGTATTGCATGGGCGTTTGTACTTAAAGTGTATTGTTAGTACCTTGTAAAGTTGTCCTTGTAATGGTTTCAAATAGTTTCATTGCTGTTACATGCTTCTGCTTTGTAGCGGGTGTTGCTTGTTGCATTTCTGGACATGTTGGGCAAGAGAGTTAGTTACATTTTTAGTGTCTGCAATTTCCTTTGCTTGCTGTTCGTGCAGTCAGAGAACAGAGAGGAGCTAGGGGATTCAGAGGGAATTTTAGTAATTCCTCCTCATCCTGAGTAACTTTTGAAAAGCACAAAAAATACGTTAGCCTTAACGCGAAAATAAGTAAGGCTGGAGATGCTGTACAGGGAATGTGGTGGATTTTCCTTTCAATTTTGCTGATTTGAAATTAATTCAAGATACAGGCCAACTCTTTTCTCAGATTCCATTTTGCTCTCTTACAGTTCACAGAGAATAAACAGATTGAGGGGCTTAAGTACAGAGAATAAGAGGAACAGAAAGTTTGGTAACCCAGGACTGTCTTCCCCAGATTAAATTAATCTCACTATTAGACAAACTCCTTCAGCAGCTGGCAAAACAGCAGGAACACGTCCATTCTGCTTCCTTGGTTACAGGGAATGATAGTGCACTTGACCTTCAGAGGAACAGGGTCACAGACAGGGCATTTTAAAGCATTGCTGGCTGCTTTCTGTGATTGGAATACTCAGTAGTGGAGACTGGATGAAAATATCTGTGATCTGACTAAAAGTGACCTCAACATTTGTCTCTGATTGTTGTGCCCTCAGATGTTTGCTGAGGAAAAATGTAAATACGACTGCAGGAAGAATTTGACACTGTGAGTACTGAGTCTGTACAGGGTACAGCTAGGGAGCTCCAGGAAGAAAACAGTACTATGTGTATTAAAGCAGAGTATTTTTCTCATCTCTTAAAATGTGTTTTGTTTAGGGAAATTAGCAGGGTTTGAGCTATCTTACATCATATGTAGCATTTTCTGACTATTGTCTAATTCACAGTGTTAGTGGTTACTTTTAAAAGATTGTTGATTAAGCCTCTGACAAATGTGGTGTACTGGTTTTCTGTGGTATATGGCCTCCTTTATTTCCTCATCTCTTGAAGATGAAGTCTTACTCAAGACTCTTTCCAGTCTTAAAGAAATGAAACTATATTTAATTATTAAAAATGTATTTTAGAATTGCAGAAACATCCCATCACTGACATTGAGGTACAAGGTCTTTGCATGTACAGCTCCCAGAGCAGCTGCTTTAAGCATAATACAGGTTTTGTGGTATTATGTTTCTTCTGAAAAACAGACCAGAATAGTCATTACATTTAATCCTGAAAGTGGACCTAATAGAATGCTAAACTGTATTACCTTCCTGATACAAGTACTTACCAGCCATTTGCTTTCAGAATACTTTTGATTCAATTTATTTGGAAGTCTAATTAATGATAGCTTAATTTTTTCCCATAGTATTTGAGCTGTCTGAAGTTAACCTTGTAAATGTCTCATGAAGATTTTTTTAGAGCATTGCATATTCTTGAACTACTATTCCTCCTTTTTTTCTTTCATCACCCTTTTTTTTAATGTGTATGTTTTTACCTAAGATGTCGGATTTGATGCAGTTGACTGGGTAGGACTGTAGTAAAGCACTGCATATTTATCCATTCTGATCTTTTGTATGTGTGTGATAATGCTCAAGGCAGAAATTCAGCTGTTGAACAGAAAGACCGAAGATTAATTTTATTTTTTTTTTTACCCTCACTCTCGTAAATTGTGTGTTTCAAAAACGATGTTCCCTTTTTGCATTTGATTTGGTTTATTTTAGCATGGTGGTCGTTCTGTCAACCAGTGGCATGTGTATTCAGTCTGAAAAATAAACCTGAGGTTTTTAGTAGCCAGCTGACATCAAAAGTTCTTCTTATTCCTGAGTATTAAGTAGTCAAGCGTACAAAGAAGGTAAAATTTTGCATTTCAGAGTCCTGCTCCATGACAAGTATGTATGCATGTTAATAAGAGTGTGAAAATAAAGTGTACGTGCACACTAAAGCATTGATATTAGAAGGTTACTCTCCATTTGTGCACCGTATCTTCTCTACCAAGAAAAGATTAAAATATTGTTTTCAACTTAATAACTGTATGTCCTTGAATATTTAGGCATCACAAACTCACTTTTGTGTATGTTGAACAGGAAAGCTTACATAATAAGATTTTTCCATGCAGGGACTACATTGACACTACCCTGTTGTCCAGCTATTGAGGTTTTATAAATCATTCCAAGATGGCTTAAAAGAGGATTTCATAAAAACAGCTTGTGATATTCCTAGTTTTGGCCACATGTCACTGCAGATCATAGAATCAAGGCAATAGTTGAAAGGGACCTTAAAGCTCATCCAGTTCCAAACCTCTGCCGCGCGCAAGGACACCTTCCACTACAGCAGCTTACTCCAATCTCCATCCAACCTGGCCTTGAACACTGCCAGGGATGGGACTGCCACAGCTTTTTTGGGCACCCTGTGCCAGTGTCCCACCACCCTCACATGAGGAACTTCTTCCTTACATGTAATCTAAATCTAGCCTTTAGCTGGTCAAGCTGCTGGGGATGCAGCCCAGGGCATGGTTGTTTTCTGGGCTGTGAGTGCACACTGATGGGTCATGGGGAGCTTTCTTGTCAAAATGAAGTCACTGTTTTCTCCAAATGAGTTGTACAGAACCACAATTTCAGAAGATTTTGTAGATGAAATGAGGTCAGAGACATTAAAACTAAAAGCCAGTTTGGTCAGGTGGGAGTTCTGTGCACTTTTCCAGCAGGTTCTGTATATCTCTTATAATATATATTTTCCTGGGGTTGAGAACATTCTTTATTTAGGAGTGTAGAGAAAGATTTTCTGAAAGTGGGCTACTTGAAAATTTAAAAAGTTTTTCATAAAATACTGTAAAATCATTAAAAGGTGAAATATTTAGCATTATATCTTATTGTATATGGTGTTTTTTGATTTTACAGAAGCAAAAAATTAGGCAAATATGTAATCAAAGGTTGGTACAAGTATTTCTGTGTTGCAGTAAGCTGAAGGATCACATAGCAATTATCCAGTGATTTATTTTGGGGGAGTGGGGACTGGTGGCGGTTGTTTTTTGTGGTTTTGATCATCCATCAGATTAATTCTGTTGCCAAAAAAAACCCCAGTATACTGATAATTCATTAAAAACAAATCCAAGTTGGTTTAATGACTGTAACCTTTCTGACAAATTTAGATTCCATGCTATAGGGCCATCTAATCTTTATTAAATACATGTATTTTTAAAAGCGTTCAGTACTGTAACAGCAAATTAAATTCTGTGCATTATTTACAGGTGCAGACTGTTCAGACTTCACTATCTGAATCTCCAGTGATGACCAGTCCTTCCCAGCGTATCCAGATAATTTCCGCAGACTCCTCTGTAGCTTCACCACAACGCATTCAGGTAAAACCCCATTGATTAAGTAACTATTACGTCATTTGGTTTTTAATCCTCCTTCCACTTAGGTTTATACGAAAGCCTGTTAAAGTCTATGGAAGACTTCTTTAAATTTTGTGAGAGCAGGTCATTTTTAATGCAAACTAGGACTGTTTTTCTCCCTCAGCATATATTTGGTGATGACTAGTTGGCTGTATTAGTTGTATTGATGATGTGGTCAGTGAGGGATATTTCCAGAAGGTAAACTTAGCCTATGTATACAAATATCCTGATCTTTAGCCATAATGAATGGCTAGATGTTGTCAATGCAACACCTAAGATCATCTCCAAGGGCATTCCTCTCTCCCTCTCTTGGCCATATTGTTAGGAGCTTATTTAGGTGAAGTTAGCATTTGGGAATGCTGCACAGTGGGTCCTTGTTACTGATAGATAATAGAAGGATACCATTAATGTATCAGAATGTACGCAGTGACAAATGATGTAAGACTTGTTAAGCATTAATATTACTGAAGTGTTGCAGCATTGCAGTGCTTAGCTTTTGCCTTCCTTTACCTTGTTCTGTGCCAGTACCATGTACTTCTGACAGAAATAGTGCTGGAGAAGTTCTTGTACTCAGGGCATTTGGATCACTCCTGGCTATGCAGCCCACATCACAGCATGGATTTTTCTTGGGATGCGTCTTGATCAGGGTGGGTGGGTACTGTGCATTTTTAAATGATTTAGACATTGTCATTATACTTAGTAGATATGGTACAGTTTTTTCTGTAATGTTATTTTCAAAGATTCAAATTGCAGCATGTATGACATACATCATTAGTTTTTCTTATGAACCTAAATATACTGACATCTAAGTACATCTAAACCTAAATATCATTCAAATCTCATTCAGCCTTTTTTTTCTCTTAATTATTTATCAGCATCAGTACTTATAGCTGACCCATGTAAAATTGCAAGAAGTCTTTATGATTTTTCTTTATAGATAGCACCTGGAGAGATGTTCTTCAGTTATCAACAGCATTTAACTATGTGTTTTATCTAAGATGTTATTCCTTAAATTTATCACCAAAAGGTGGAATCAGTCAGCCTTATTGTTTCACAGGCTCTTTTTTAAGATTCTGTTATGATGGAAGGTTTCTAATTTTGATACAGTTGTCTGATAGAGTAACCATATCAGTATATAGCAATATTTCAATGCAAGGTAAATGTTCTCACAACATGTATAGCTGAAACATAATGAATATTCAGCATTTGTAAGGTAGGCATTCACATTGCAACTTTTGTTGAATTCTGCAAAATAATTACCTCCTTACATCACTGATAGTTCTGAAAAGAGCATACAACTACATGATGAAGGAGAATACTAGGATGAATGAGAAACTTGTTGGTGAGAGACTTAACATGGCCCAGCTTCAGGATGTGCTTGCAGCCCAGAAACTGACCATATCCTGAGCTGCATCAAAAGCAGTGTGAGCAGTGTGATCCTTCCTCTCTACTCTGCTCTCGTGAGACCCCCACTTGCAGCACTTTGTGCAGCTCTGGTCTCCTCAGCATAAGAAGGACATGGAGCTGTTGGAGCAAGTCCAGTGGAGGTCAGGAAGATGATAAGGGGACTCAAACTTCTCTCATATGAAGATGGGCTGAGAAAGTTGGGGCTATTCAGCCCAGAGAAAAGAAGACCTCAGAGCAGCTTTCAGTGTCTGAAGGCAGCCTATAAGGACACTGGAGAGGGACTCCTCGTTAGGGTCTGTAGTGATAGAACAAGGGGTGATGGGTTCAAACTGAAACAAGGAAAGTTCAGGTTAGATATGAGGAAGGAGTTCTTTACTGTGAGGGTGGTGAGACGCTGGCAGAGGTTGTCCAAAGAAGTGGTAAATGCCCCATTCCAGGCAGTGTTCAAGGCCAGGTTGGACAGAGCCTTGGGTGGCATGGTTTAGTGGGAGGTGTCCCTGCCCATGGCAGGGTGTTTGGAACTAGATAATCTTAAGTTCCTTTCCAGCCCTAACCATTCTATGATTCTATGACTCAAAACAAATACAGGCAGAATGATAGTGGTGTCATTCGTAGTCCAAGGTTAGATTTCACTGTGGGTTGACCCTTTAGTTGAAATCTATATGAAAGTAATTAAGGCTGAAGAAATCTTGACAGGGAGAAGAAATCTCTGGGGAGCTTAACAATTTAAGTTTTAAAACAATGAGACCAAGGGGTAATGGTTGTACTCTAACCTTTAAGCTTCTTTGGAGCTTTATGTCTGTAGACTCTGTATACTTAAGACCTGAATCGTTTCATCATATGAGTCCTAAAATGGCGTATTCTATTCTGTGAATATAAAAATCTAAAGAGTCTTAAGTTCTGTCTAGTCCAAAATTCAATAGTAGGCTAGCCTCATTCCAGCTTTGAGTACTATTTCCTTTGTGTAGGTTTATTTGGGTTTGTAGTCACTAAATGAGATGAATCTTTTTCAACAAGTTTCTGTAATATAAAAAAATCATCAGCTCTGTAATTCAACTCCTGCTTAGGGTAGTTCTAACACCTTGTTAAGGCATTCTAGCTTCATAAAACCATTAGCATCGTCTTCCTATTTATATATTAGCATATGTCTTACTTTCTGTAATTCTGCAACTTCGTCAAGGGGAGCAGAGGAGTAGGGGGGTGCTGATCTCCTCTGGTGACCAGCAGTAGGACACAAGGGAATGGAATGAAGCTGTGTCAGGGGAAATTCAGGTTAGACATTAGGAAAAGGTTCTTCACAGAGAGGGTGGTTGGTCCCTGGAACAGGCTCCCCACAAAGTGGTCACAGCTCTAAGCCTGTTGGAGTTCAGCGACTGTCTGGATGATGTTCTCAGTCACATGATTTACTGTTGGGTAGTCATGTGAGGAGCAGGGAGTTAGACTTAATGATCCTTATTGGGTTCCTTACAACTCAAGATATTCTATGATTCTCTGAAATGTCTGTGCTGCTGCCTCACTTGGCAGAGTATACCCTGCAGATATATATACCTGCTATTCATCAGCTGCAGTTCTTCACATTGCATTTTGTGTATTCTGTCTGGGATCCACTATATCTAACTCCATTTGAACAGTTAAATATGATTACAAGATCTCTCCATATCTCTTCATTATTAACAATAGCAGACTCACACTTTTCACAACTCTGTGTAGTATTTTCCCTCTTTGCAGTAGGTGTATAGATACACATGCATACATATGTGTGTACATACATATATATGTATTTGGTTTGATTTTACTGTTTTGTACTTACATAGGAAGCTGCAATAGCTTTGCACCAGTGTAATAAATGTTGAAGTAGCAAAATAATAAATAACAAGGACAACTATCACTCTAAGACAGAATGAAAGGTTTTAAAACATAAGGTTTACTGTGGCTCATAAATTTCTTCAATATCTTTTACAGATTGTGACAGATCAGCAAACAGGTCAAAAAATCCAAATAGTGACAGCAGTGGACTCAGCTGTGTCTCCAAAGCAACAGTTTATATTAGCCAGTCCAGATGGAACTGGTGCAGGAAAGGTGATATTGGCAACACCTGAGGCATCTAATGCCAAACAGCTTATCTTTACCACCACAGACAACATCGTGCCAGGCAGAATTCAGGTAAATGTAGTAATTGAGATAGACCACAGATTTTTGTTTTTCAGTTACTGTTTTTTAGGTTATTTAAGTCTAATTGCTTTAGTTCTGTAAAGATCTACTGACATGGATTAGACCATACTAATCGTAGGCCTCATTATTCCGTAAATCCTCCTGTCTTTATGTTCCTCATGCATTCCATTGCACTCATCACCCCTTGTGGGGTGTTCTCATTAAAATTCCAAAGAAATAAGCAAGTACTTAAGATGGTGCTTGTGAGGGGTGCCCGGGATTTCAAATGGTCTGTTCAAGACTCACAGATACGCAGAGATACAACTCACCTGAACAAACTATGTTCACAATGCATCAATGTATCAAGAGACTCATGATAAAAGCTCTTTGGAGCAGAAGCTGTCCTCTGCTATAGTTGTTTGTGGGTCTTGAGCATAATAGACCAATGGGAGCTTTGCAAAACAAATTCCATAAACAATAATATCTCTCTAGTAAAATTTGAGATGTCTTCCCAGCAGTTTTTAAAAAGAAATAAAAAGCACCTTATCTCTATTGCTGCTCTTGCAATGGAGAATATTTTACAAGAAGTATTATTCTTACATAATTAGAGAAAAAATTTCGTCAACAGCCTTTGAAAATGGTTTTCACTATGCTAAATGGGTTACCTGATGTTGCAGAGGGGTGGTTTATTGCTTGTGCATTTTAGGCGTCTGAGGGGTTTTAATTTTTCTGTGGCATGTTCTGAACAGATGCTTTGGAATCCAAGGCCTTTGGAAGCTAAACTGTTTTTATAATGGATCTCAGCTTCAGGCTATCCCCTCTGAACTGTTCACCCCTAATAGCTAGAGAAGAGATAGATGGGAACTACATCTGAAGTACGACCATCTTTGGCTAAAATATAGCAGCTGTTTGAGAGTAATTACAAGAATGGAAGAATATTGTTGACTGAACAAGTGAGGAAACTTGTACAGAACAAAGCTAGGAGGTTTATTTGGAATTTGCTTTGCTCTGACCATTCCAATAATCCCACTATTGACAGTAAAAACTCTCATTAACTTGCAATTTATACTACTTTATTTCATTTCATATGTCATTCTCAAATCCAGCCACCTATTCTCAGTTGATGCACTGTTCTGTAGGCAAAGCTCCTTACTTTTGTGTCAGAAGAAAATATTGGCTTATTACCTCTTTTTGTTTGGAATTTTGTTTTAGATAGTGACAGACTCTGCTTCAGTGGAACGTTTGCTGGGAAAAGCTGATGTTCAGCGGCCCCAGGTAGTAGAATATTGTGTAGTTTGTGGCGATAAAGCATCAGGTAAGGCTGAATAGGAAGTAGTGTTCAAGAAACTTGGTTGAAAGGATGACTGGGATGAAGGGAAGAGGTTTCATGTATTTTAACTGATTCTAGCCATGCTGATAGCAAAAGCAATTGAATTTAAAATGGAAAAAGCTAACAATATACTTTGTACACACATAATATTTAAACTCTGCTTGGAAGAATATTAGTTTGTACTTCAACTGGACTATGATAAATTGGCATGTTCAGAAAGGCAGTGATGATTTAGTAAATCTTGGTAACTGAGACTACTTGAAGCATTTAGTCAGGTAGAGCAACCACAGCTATGAACAGCTGTGAAATAAGCATGGCACCTAGAAAAGTCTACCTGCGCCAGGAAAACACTTCTTAGTGCTCCCAAACAAACTTAAGACTTCCTGGTAGATTTTGATCTTTTACTATCAGAGAAAAAGGCAAGTAGAGATCAAGGGAATCCTCAGTATTTCAGATCCATGTAGTAACAAGGAGCCCATGAGGTAAGTTCTACATTAGCCAAGGAAGCAGAATCTGCTTTCATGCTATGGAGAAGACACCCTTTTGTCTCTGTCTCACTTCTATTTTTGTAAGTGATTATGTAATTAAAACAATACCAGAATTTATATGTATAGGAATTTTCAATAAAGATTACATTTGAAATTTTACAGTAAAATTGCTGATATTCTAAAACTACTTAGACTCTTAGCCTGTAGGTCCTTTTAATGTAATATCTGATCTGTAACAGCAGATAAAATTGTGTCTGTATTTGTCCAGAATGAGAACTACCACTTCACTGGCCTCTCACTCAGAAATAGGCTTAGCCTTCCTCTCATCTCTCCACTTCCCACTAAAAAGCGCTGACAATAGGTAAACAAGAAACATCCTGTAAGACTTTAACAGTGCTTTCATGGTCCAAAATTATGGTAAGAATATAAAATAAATTTAAAGGGTGACTTTTACAATGTTTTACTTGCTTAAGGTAAATATTTCTGTGCTAAAATATAAGTAATTTCCACCTGATAACAATATATATATATTTCCTAGGTCGTCACTATGGTGCTGTCAGTTGTGAGGGATGCAAAGGTTTCTTTAAAAGGAGTGTGAGGAAGAATTTGACCTACAGTTGTCGTAGCAACCAGGACTGTATCATCAATAAACACCATCGGAATCGCTGCCAGTTTTGTAGGCTTAGGAAATGTCTAGAGATGGGCATGAAAATGGAATGTGAGTGTTACCACATGCAACACTGTGCCTACCAAATAATAAATATGTGGATTACTTTTTAGTGTGTTCTCTCCATTTCAGTGTATGTTGCTTGAAGGAAACGGAACTTTCGACAGCCAGAGCATCTACTATACCGTTCTTTTATTGCTATTTTACGTCTGAGGTGCAGTAGTGATTTGTTTTGAACCTGTCTCATACTACTGCAGTCTTCAAGGAACCCTGTTAAAGCCTCGCTTAGAATGCATATTGCAAACACAGCGTATGCTTATAATACAAAATATTTTGACATAGATGGACATAAATGTTGGTCTAATGTTCTGTGTTCCGAATCTCCTTTCCTTCTAGTTCATCTTTGCTGCTTTTTCAACCAGTGCTAGAATGTAGTTGATGTCATTTTTCTTTAAAAATTTTGATGTGAGTCGTTCGTGAGCATTGTGTTATGAGGCATTGTAGAAAGTGCCGTATTTAAACAAATATGCTTTCTTGTTTGTATGCAGTACTTGGTACAATTCAAATGTTAGCATCCAGACACCTCTTTTGTTTCCAGTTTATAGCACCTCTGTCTGCTTCTGCCATCCAACACTTCATGAAGCCTTTTATCTGGTTGGTTTGTGATAAATTTTTGGAGAATTTAAGGTGAAACAACAAATACATATCTTTTTCTACTCTAATCTAGGCAGGCTAAGTTCCAGTCACTGAGTTCAAGGGAGGCAGAACTTTAAGCTCTAAATAGGGAGATCATTGTTGTATTTGCATTCTGGAACTCCAGACCTGCAGTGATGGTTGTGCTTTGCACACACCGTGCTGAGTACAGGAGGGTACATTTGTACAAGAGGGAGCTGGAGCACCTCCCGTATAAAGACAGGCTGAGGGCTCTTCAGCCCAGAGAAGAGAAGCTGTGTGGAGACCTCATAACAGCCTTCCAGTATCTGAAGGGGGCTATAGGGATGCTGGGGAGGGACTCTTCATTAGGGACTG